>JAOTRH010444351.1:0-32009 GCA_034768845.1 Heliamphora exappendiculata
CTCTTCCTCTTCTCTGTGACTCTTCCTCTTCTCTGAGTCTCTTCCTCTTCTTTTCATGTATGGAAGGTTTTTTTCTGAAAATCAATTGCCACACATGCCTGTTGGTTTCCAGACTTCAATTGCAATTGAAATGGCCAATTCAATTATAATTGAATCTGCTATTGAAATCTGAATTTCCATGGTCAATGAAATTCACAGATTCCAACAAGACCTTGCCGAGGAGAGGCTGAGCAAAGAGGGAGAGAGAGGGAGACGAGAGAAAGGGAGAAGAGGCTGAGCAGAGAGGGAGAGAGAGGGAGACGAGAGAAAGAGGGAGATGCAGAGAGGGAGATGTAGAGAGGAGAGAGGAGAGAGGTGCAGTGAAATAGCTGGTGAACGTGAACGAGGAAAATGGACGGTTGGGATTATATTTTAAGATCTAACGGCTGAAAAGTTTTTTGGTATGATGCCCAAAACCAGATTTGGGTATGGCAGCACGATCCCGTAGGGGAACTGTTACACATCCTGTGTCAACAAATTTCCTCTCCATTTTCTCGTCTTCCCCTTCCACATTCTCCGCCCTAATCGATCACCCGCCCACTCCACTCCGTGCGCGGTGCTCTCCTTCACCATCGGTTGCCGCTGCAGCTCAGAACTCGTCTGCCGCCGCAGCTCACCGCTGTCCTCTCTCTCTCTCTCTCTCTCTCTCTCTCGCTTTCCCTTTCTCCCTCTGTGGCTGTCGCAGCCTCGCAGGTTTTCGGCTTGTACACTATCTCCACTGCTGCAGCTGCCATCCTCTCCATCCGTCGCCGTCGTAGCTCCTTCACTTCCTCCAATGCCACGCCGCGACTGCCATTCTTTCCATGTCGCTACCCACTTTCTTCTCTAGGTATATCGCTGCTTTTTTCTTGTTTTGGTTCGTAATGCCCCATTCAGTTTCCTAAAATCAGAAGCACTCCTTGAATATTCTCCATTTTTTCTTTTATGCTAATATGGCACATATACATGTTCACACATGTTATATGTATATATTGTGATTTGCATATACACTTCTGATGTTATGGTGAATTGGGCATGTTGCAAATATGGAAAAATCTTATACACCAGGCCAAAGGAGGTTTAGATGCTATGGATACCTGTGTTCTGTAGTGTCCATGAACCTTCCCTGTCAATGTGGGTGTCTTTGGACTTCCATTTCTCTTAATTTTTTGGGGGGTAAATAAGCTACTAATGTTATATCAAAAAAGAGTTTTTACAATGTAGATTAGAAACACGCCCTAACCTACAAAAAGAAAACTCTAACACCCCGAGAGGCTCGGAAGGATAAAAAACCTACTAAAGCTTGCAGTCTCAAAAAGGGACAAACCAGTTAAAGAACACAAAACAAACAAGATGTGTCCAACACATACTTCTAAGGGCCATCAACAACCCGGCCCGTACAATTAGTATATAAGCGTGCCCTCGGGCTTTGCCCAGTAGGCTTTTTTATGCGGCTGGTTAGGCCTGAGCTAAAATAATTAAGTACAAGCCCTACCCGGTTGACTTAGTCTGGTGGGTTGGCGAGCGGGCTGATAGTTGGGCAAGCTGAAGAAAAGAGCAAGAGGAGAGAGTCTTTGTCCATACTTACAATGATACACACAATCAGAGAGCAATCGAATAAGAAGAAAGGTGTTCAATATATAACTATACATATATTATTTATCATTTATCTATATGTGTGTTTCTCTCTCTAAAAATGTTCTTTGTATACACATCCTTTCTTTTATATTTATTTGTATATTTTTTTCTCTCTAAAATTAGAGCATTAAATGAAAGTGATTGTAATAAATAAGATCAATTGGGAACATAGAGAAGAAAATGATACTAGTACTACTCTTACATTTACATGAAAATAAAATTAAAAGAAACCAAATGGTCATAACTATTCATGAACTGTTGTTGCTAAAGTGAGCTAGGCATAGGCCATAGTGAAGTGAGAAATTCTGTGTATAAGTACTAGGCATGCCATTTTCTGGATTGGTTTACATTATGATGAGCTTTGATGGGCTTTTTGGTCAGGCTATAAAGGCCGGACTGGGCTTCAATATTTATCACCAAGCCTGGTACAAACACTATTTGGGCTTATTTAGCCTGTACAAGGTTCGATGTCACGAGGCAACACTTCGTGGCACACCGTAACTTATCCCTGTTTGGCATTTGAACTCCACCAAGCTCGAATTAGCTTATTCTCTGACTATCCGAGTATTATTTGTTTACTCGGTCTTCAAATTTCTTTAAAGGGTCTATACTTTATCAAGCAAGAACAAACATCTCTTGTAGAAGTTCTTTATATCCCCTGGATGCCATGTCAAGACTTTTTGTCTTCGATTACACATCCAATAGCAATAGTCACTTTCTCACACCAAGCTTGCTATCAAGCAAGGTACTCGCCCAACTTCGGTCTCATGTTGCAAGGCTAATATGCTACACACGCATGTGTTAGCATTGACGCTTACCTTAGCTGACAAGCCTCATGACGTCTATCAGGTCTATACAGTTCGTCTCTGATAGCCAAGGTGCTTCATACTCCCACACAACACCAAGGGTCACTTTCTTGCCCACAGTGACTCCTTGTGGGTACACGTGTGTTTAAACAATACACATAACATGTCACCCGTAAGGCAACGTTGATTCTTAGGCCAAAAGTGTATTTCACTACATTCGTCGAGCAATGTTGTGCTCGACTCATTTCATAAGTTCATGTATTATACAATAGCATTCACATGCGGTTCAAGCTTAACACCACATGCCTTAGGCCACGGGATTCCTATAATTATAGTTAAATTCAAGACTTACAAGTAAGTTGGCACACGAGATCATTAGAGGTGCCTTGATAGCACAAAACTTAGCGTGCGATGAAAAAAGCCTCAAGCCCAAGTTGGCGCACGGTGTCGGAAACCATGTCGCGCTTGCACCGTTTTTGAGGCTCCCAAATCCACGTGTAGACACTAGTACATCTCTTAAGGGTGTCTAGAGCCCGCCCTCAAGCTCCCTTGAGGATGCCATTTTAGTGCCCCACCCAAGTGCAAGGAGGCTATTAGTGTTACACCACTTTCCCTTATAATAGCATTCTAAATTTTTTTGGTTTTGGCATGAGCAAAACATCAACATGTTCGAGGAGTCATAATGATTTTTAATAAATTCCATAGTTATTGAATAATTACCAAATTTTGGCCCAACCCAATGGACGAACGTACCAAAAATAAAATTCAAGTCAATCGTATTGGAAGGCAATTAGAATCTCGGTTTGATTATGGTTTGATTATTAGAATCAACGTATTAGGAAATTAGGATATTATTGATTATGATTTGATTTGAGAAATTATTTTCTTCCTTTTTTGTAATCATTTTTTATCAATATAAATAGATAGCCCTACCTCTTTGAAGGTAAGTCAGAAATTATATCATTATTTCATACTTTTTGGTATCAGAGCCAAAATAAAAAATATAAAAATTCCCAATTTTCCTCGCCGAGCATACCTCCTCACCGCTGACGTTGCCGCCGACGATGCCCTCCCCATCAGTCATCATCACCGACCATCCTTTTCTTTCCCAACACTGAAACCCTAGCTGTTGCTCATCCCTTTTGGTACGAAATCCTAGCATCATCAGCCTCGTTGCCGCCACTCCTACCCTTGTCGACCATCCTTTGGTTCAACCCTCTCTCTAGTTCACAACCCTAGCCCGCCGTCACTTCCCTCTGGTTGGAAACCCTAGCTCGGTTTCACCTTCTTCTGGTGCACCTCTCTGTTTTTGGTTCAACTCTTTTTTTTTGGTTCAATCTTCAAGCAGTCGCTGCCCATTCCCACTGTCGCCACAACTAGTCCTTTGTCTTTCATATTCCTTGAGGAGTGGCGCGTATGTTGTTTGTTCCTTTGAGTTGCATACTGGTGTTGGGATTAGAGATATGCCGTCGAATCACCTTTTTTTTTATTCACTGATGTGGTAATTTTTCCATTGCTATTTATATTTGTTGGGGGCTACTGATGTTTTTAGTAGCAATCTTCTTGGTTCCACGTTGTCTTTAATTTGGCAATATGACTGAATCCAGCGACAGGAGTGTGCCCAAGTTATCTCAATCTGACTTTTTTTTTTCTCAACCTGCACTTGCGCATTGTATTACTAGTGGCTTGTTGAATGGAAAAAAATTTGCAGCTTGGAGTTGATCTTTCTGTCTCTATCTTGGGGGCAAAGGCAAGTATAGTTGGCTACCGCCGACTGAGCAACCAATACCCAAAAATGATCCTAAGTATGCTCAATGGATATTGAGAACTACACCATCTTGGGTTGGATTTTCAACTCTATGGAGGAACATATCTACCACATATTCATGTATCATGACACGGTTCCTCGTTTATGGTCCGCCTTGACACAGATATATATACATCCTCATAATGATGCCCGTATTTTTGAGTTATATCAGGATACCTCTTATGCATCTCAGAGAGGCTTTGGGACATTCTGTGATGGCATTTTTCGGCTACTTACAGTCTTGCTGGGAAGAGTTAGCTCAATATGAGCCCTTAAGTGATTTTCCTGCTGAGGTCGCCTCTATAATGGTCAAGCTGCTCAATCATCAACATACGTACCAGTTCTTGATGGGTTTGAAACCTGAATTCGAGTTTCTTTACATTCAGATTTTGACCACGTCTCCCTTACCCTCCTTATACGAGGCCTTTGCTATTGTTGATGGTGATGAATGTCATCATCTGATCCAGCCTATTCCATCTTCTGTCCCAGAGCCACATGTCATACCTGGTCAAATGGCATTTGTTGCTACTTCTGGATCTCGTTCTGCGAATGGAAAGGTTGTTTGTTTTCATTGTGGAGAAATGGGACACACTAAAGCCCACTGCTTTAAACTTCATCCCAAATTGAAGTAACGCTTTACTAGGAATCGCTCTTCGGCTCTAAATCCTCTCGTATTGCTACTATTGCAGAGCATATTGGAAGCAATGGATTTCCAGCTCTCTCAAGCTTTAACCGTCTCCAATCCCAGATTGGTTAGCTTAAGGAGCAACTTGGCTCTCTTACTATGCAAGCTTAGGGCATTTCTCAGATTTCCACTGCTACCCTAGCGACATGTACTTCTATTGGTTTACACGTTTAATTTGTGAAACCTACTTGAGTTATGAATTCTAAGGCCAATGACCATATGACTGGTGAGATGTCGTTGTTTTCTTCTTCTGTTCTTTCTACTAATCACACTGTTTGCCTCGCTGATGTCTCTACATCATATATTCGTCATAAGAGTGATGTGTTTCTCTCTCTTGATATTACCCTTCTGTTCTTCATGTCCCTAATTTTTCCTTTAATCTCTCATGTGTTAGTCGCCTCACTAAAAATCTTCACTGTGCTGTCATTTTCTTACTTACTCATTGCTTACTTTGAGACTTGAATTTGAAAAAGATTTTTGACAAGGGTTATGAGTGCAATGGATTATACTACTTTGAGGAGCCATCACTATCACCAACACCATCATCAAATCTTCAAATCACTGTGTTACCAGATTCTGCATCTCCCGTCTTCTCTCTTCAAACTCTAAATTTATGGCATGCTCGTTTAGGACATGCTAATTTCAAGTATTTATGTTTGTTATTTCCTTACTTAATCAAAGCTTGTAAGAATAATAAATTTCAGTGCAAGGTTTGTAAACTCTCTAAATATATTCGCACTAGTTATATCCTTTGTATGCATCGTGTGTCTGGTATATTTGATCTTATTCACTTAGATATATGGGGACCCTCCCCGATTGTTGCTTTGTCTAGCCATCGTTATTATGTGACCTTTATTGATGATCATTCTCGATGCACTTGGGTCTATCTCTTGAAAAAAAAATCGGATGTGTAACCCTTTTTTATTTAGTTTCTCCAGATGGTCAAAACTCAAGTTCATACTGTTATTTTCCAGATACAATTTGATAATGGTGGTGAGAAAATCTATGATGCCTTATGCCCCCATCTTACTTAGATGGGTATGTTGCAACTCCTCATCTGCCTTTACACACCTGAACAAAATGGGGTTGCCGAACATAAGAACTGCCATATAATGTCTGTTGTTCGTTGTCTTCTTTGTGGCATGCATATCCCTGTTTTATTGGCATATGGGATGTCCTTACTGTTGTTTACCTTATTAATCGCACTCCTAGTCGCATTCTACATAGTGTGGCTCCTCTTTTGGTTCTTCAACCTGATCGTTCCCTATTTTCTATTCTGCCTTGGGTATTTGGCTGTACTTGTTTCGTCCAAAATTGTTATCCCACCTTGTTAAATGCCTTTTTTTGGGTTATTCGTCTATGTCCAAAGACTCAATATTATGATTCGGTGTCTCATTGCATGTTTCACTCCCTTGATGTTACTTTCTATGAGGATACTCCATTTTATGGCAGTCCATCCCACTCAGCTATTCCGAGCCCTCTTCCCGGTTCCTCCTTGGAAGCTTTTTTTGCGAGTGCTCGTCCGATTCTTATTTTTTGACTTTCCCTTTGATTTGTCCATCCCCTGACCTTCCCGTCCCTTGTAGGTGTACTCTCACCGCCCTCGCTTTCAGCCTTCACTGCTAGACATTCCTTCAAATTTAGATTCAGGTAATTTCTCCCCCTCTTTCATTTCTACACCAACCCTTTCCCGTTATGGTTGGCTTAGCAGTACTAATTAACCTATCTCTCAGTATGTCTTCTATGATGGCCTTTCAACTTCCTATTGCACTTTTCTCGGCAAAATTAACCGTGTACTTATCCCTCGGTCAGTATCCAATGCTCTCCAAAATCCCAAGTGGGTGACCGCCATGCAAACAGAGATGGATGCTTTAGGATCTAATCATACTTGGGAGCTTGTGCCCTTACCATTTGCCAAGAAGACAGTGGGGTGTAAGTAGGTCTTTAGTGTCAAGTACTTCGTTGATGGTTCTATGGATCAATATAAGGCTTGCCTTGTGGCCAAAGGGTTTAGCTAAGTTCCTAGCAAAGATTTAGGTGCTACCTTTGCCCCGGTTGCTAAGTTGACTACTATTTGCTTCTGGTGTCCTTGGCAGCTTCTTATTCTTGGTCCTTTCACCAATTGGATGTTAAGAATGTCTTTTTTCATGGCGATTTACTTGAAACAATCTATGTGGGTCCTCCAGATTTTTGGCCGAGGGAGAGTATTCTTGCAAGGTACGTCGCCATCACAAGTTTCTTTATGGCTTGAAGCAGTCTTCAAGGGCATGGTTTATTTGTTTTAGCAATGTTACCTTATCTATGGATTTTGTCCAATATTACTCTGATCATACATGTTTTATTCGTCGACATACTGGTGATCGATATATCATTTTATTAGTATATATTGATGACATTATTTTTACTAGAGATGATACATCAGGTATTGCCCAGGTAAAAATTGATATTGGCAAACCTTTTGATACTAAGGATTTAAGCTCTCTCAAGTACTTTCTCGATATTGAGGTTACCTGTTCTCATCGTGAGATATCTCTCTCTGATTATGCTGGGTCTAAAATTGATTAACAATCCACATATTGTTTTTGTACTTTCTATAACCAACATCTTATATCATGGAATAGTAAGAAACAAATAGTTGTCTCAAGATCTTCGGCTAAGTCCGAGTATCGGGCAATGCTAAGGAGACTTGTGAAATATTTGGGTTGCGATCTATTCTTGCTGAGCTAAGATTTGAGGAAAAAATGGTCATCTCAGATATTTTGTGACAACAAATTTGCCAATTATGCTTGCCTCTGATTTAGTTTTTCGTGAACGGTCCAAGCATATAGAGGTGGATATTCACTTTATTCGGGAAAAAGTTCGAGTAGCACTTTGTCTCCATCCTTTGTCTCTTCATCTGATTAGATTGCAGATATGCTCACTAAGTATGTGGGAACATTTTTACTCCGGCCATCAATTGTCAAGTTGGGCTTAATTAACATGTTTGCTACAACCTGAAGGAGAGTATTAGAAAGCAATTAGGATCTCGGTTTGATTATGGTTTGATTACGAGAATTAACGTATTAGGAAATTTGGATATTATGATTTGATTTGCAAAATTATTTTCTTCTTTTTTTGTAATATTTTTTCATCAATATAAATAGATAGCTCTATTTTTTTGAATTTAAGCCAGAAATTGTACAATTATTTGTTCTTTTAATAAAATGTTTCGTCCTCCAAATCCCAGTGCCAAACTACTGCACAAATTGCCCAAGCGCTCGACTGCCATGCCCTGCGCTCATCAGTGCTTGCCCTACGCGCGTCACTACCTGCCCTGTGCCGCGTTGCTGCCTGCACCCCATGCGCGGTGTGCATTGTGTAGCTTGTGTGCGCGCCCATGCGGTCTGTTGCCACCGTGTGTGCGCTGTGCGTTGTTAGCTCACTATTTTGCGCACATTCTACACGTTTTGCCTGTTTAGTCATCTTAGGTGGCTTATTGGCATACAAACACTATTATTGCACCTCAATAACACCACACACCATATGCCACTGCCTTTGGGCACACTTTTAGCTACTTGGGGCCACTCTTTTGGCCACGTTGGGGCATCATGGCACGTATTTTGGCTAATGTTGCCACAGTTTTCTTGGGCACCGTCGTGTGCCTTCTCTGGACTATCCTTACCATGACCTGTGAAAGAGAAACCCGTGACACTCTTCCCCATTTAAACCATCAACGTCCTCATTGATGTTGCACAAAGTGCAAGTGCCATATGCTAAGCTCCACACCTCCTGAGGTCGCTTCAACATCCATGGTCACCAAAAGTTCGTTGTGATAACCTGCCACCAACATACATTACTCTATCGGTCATGTACCTATCTCTCCTTTGAGAAAAATGACTCAAAAAAATGGCAAAGCTCCTTCGAGCTGACACATCTTGTAGGCTTGTAGCAAAGCTCCGCTAAGCTAACTCTTAGTCTCCAATTGATTTTCCTATGAGCTGATTTCTATCTTGGCCTTGTTGAACGATCTGTTGTCAACAACACTCCTCAATGCTCCTCTGAGCAAAACTGACTCTTCAGCACTCCTCTTCTTGACTTTGAACTAGCTCCTCTGAGATAAACTCAACTCAATGCTCTTCTGAGCTGTTGAGCAACTCTTTTCTCAACTCTTATGGATACTCCTCGCGCTAGCGCCACCACCTCTGGTGTTAACCAACAAGAAATGGGGTAATGTGCTGCTCGCAAGGATGTCATTGGCACTCTGTGACACTCGGGCTCAGGCTTGGGTCGGGTAGCAGGGCCAACAGGTGAAATGATGACATTTAATACACCCAAAACTATATAACCTACTGAAAATTACCAAAAATTTCATTTCCAATTCGAGAGGTTTCTATTCCTTTCATCTAGTTTCCTTTTGTTCTCATCCCTAGAGGACTAGAGGTTAAATTTAATTTATCTTTTACCTTTCAATTTCATCTTATTAACTTTATTGTTATGGGCATACGTCTTCAAATTGGAATCCCTTAGAGGATGAGTGAATGATCTTCTTTTCTAATCGCACAAAAAGAAAGTATGTCAAAGGCATTTGAAGATTTTGGAGTACAAGAAGTAGGCGCCTCATCAACCACTTTTCTCTCACTTAGCCCTGTTTTACTTATTTACTTGACTAATTTAATTTAATTTTTATTGTCATTAGTTTCTTATGTTATGCTTTTTTGTTCACTACAACTATAAAGGAAGATATGATGTTGTACTATTAATAAAGATAGCGCAAAAATACACACTCTGTGTTCATCTTCGTATTGAACCTTACATTTGTGGAGAATGGAATTTTGGATAACTTCTCTTTCTCTTCGTGTTATCCTTATTTCCTATAGTTACATTTAACCTTGAATGCATAAATTGGGTTGCCAACAATCATAGGTAGAACCAAGGTCACGCGGTGCTGAAATACTATTTCTATACATTGGCATTATGGCTACTAAGTTTAGCTTTTCGACTAATTCTTCAATACTGAATCCATTTATCATTTTTGGTCTTTTAATTTATTGCCCTGTTTGGGCAAATGTTGCTTATTGGCTTATTGGTTTATTGGCTTATTGGCTTATTGGCTTATTTTAGCTTAAAATTCATAAAATTTGGCTTATTGGCTTATTTTTGCCTAATTTTGTCTTTTTTGAACTTTTTTTATATTTTGATTAAAATTTTTTATTTTTCCGGTTCGTCTCAACGAGAAGAGTCTAAAAAATATAATAGTTTGAGTATTTGACTAAATGATAAAAAAAAAGTTCAATAAAGATGAAAATTTTACAATGACAAATAAGTCAATAAGCCAAATTTTCCTATTCAGGGCCAATTGTCCTAACTTCAATGATAAGGTTATCGGAATCTTTATCCTCTCTCTCTCTCTCTTTCTCTCTTTCTCTCTCTCTCTCAGCTAACAAATAGAACATTCATGGTTAAATTTCTGATGTAACTTGTTTTGGGATGAGCTATGTAGAATTAGATACCACATGTAGTAGCTGATCAAAAGTAGTTAAATTTGTTAGAGGCCTTCCCTCATCGAAGTGAATGAATGAGGGAGTAGCTTTGTGTTGGCAGTGATTCAGAACTGGTGGGCCATAAAAGGGATAAATACACTAATGTGCATATATATATTAAAAAAACAATAAAAAAAGAAAAAAGAACTGAGCGAGCTTTAGATGGTTTACCAAAGAAATTCACTTATATGAAATAGTTTAGTTACTTCGGTCCATTTTTGCAGCACTTGGATATATATGCTGACTTGCTGACACATTTTAAAAGCTTTCTCAGGTAATTTCATTGGTTGATGGGATTGCTTTAGGCATCTCTATTCAATTGCCATATCCCTTCTTCTTTGTCTTTGCTTACATTAGAAAAGGAGTTGACTTAGAGATTGGATTGTTTCCATTGATTATGTTTTTGAATTCTCACCTTTTTGCATCTCAATTTTCATATCTTCTTCTTCTTCTTCTTCTTCTTCTTCTTCTTCTTCTTCTTTGTTTTTGCTTACATTAGAAAATGATTTGAACCGAGAACTTATTGGAAAAACCACCACCGATTACTAGCTGAGAGACTAGGATGAAGAAGTGGTGGAGAAGGGAATGAACAGTGTGGAGAGATGACTAGGAATGCTGGTCAAGGTCCAGTAGCTACATAGCTTTGTCCGGGGGTGGTGAGTAGTGATCCACCACAAGGATTTGACCAGAGAGAGAGCCGTCGATAAGCACAGCCTCTTTCGCGCAATTAACGAGTTAGAGTGAACATTAGACTGAGTAAAACCTAAGAAAACGGTACAGACCTCTCAGGTTAAGGAATCTTTTGTGGGACTAAGTCAAGCATAAGCACGCATTATGGGAATCTTGGTCAAATTGCTTTTACTAATTTATCTATATGTAGTTTCTCTTTCTAAAGGGAACTATGTAGTTTACACCTACCAGAGTAAAGATTATTATTTTTGTTGTTAAAAGAACCTTTTAATAGTGTTACCTTATCAAGATTTTATCTCTTAGTACATGAGTTGAGACAAACATTTTCATGTGTGGAGTGATGGGGGAGTTTGAACGCATTCGCAGGAAAACTCATACTCTGCTTGTATATATTTTTGGCGAAATGGAAGATGCTATGAATGCAGGCTGCAAAAGAAAAAGTTGAGAGGTGAAGAAAGCATGAGCATTCTTAAATATCAATTCACTTCTCTATGCCAATCAGTTGCTGATTCACGATTCACTACCAAGCCTTTTAAGTATCCCCTAACTCAAGCTCATCGACTGATGTCGAATCTCCAGAAAGTAACAAACAATGAGCCTAAACTTGTCACAGTCTACATTCCCTCCAACCACCTATTAACCCTGAATACTAGGTGCAGAAACCACGACACATTGGCTGTTTCAATCACTTCAGTTCATAATGATGAGGATAGCTGTAGTGCAGGAAGCCACCACAAACCTCAACCAGTTCAAGAAGAGGTTCATGACAAGAGCTTCTGGGGTGCTGTTGGTTTGATCATTGGCACCGCTGTAGGGCCTGGAATGCTTGGTTTACCTGCAGCAACAATAAGATCTGGTCCTCTTCCATCAACTATTGCCATCCTCCTCTCATGGGTCTATGTTATCTCCTCGATCATACTTGTTGCAGAGATAAGCTTTGCAGCTATGGAAGAAGACAATGTTTCTGAGGTGAGCTTCACTGGGCTTGCAATGAAAGGGTTGGGAAGTCATGTCGGTGCTTTTGTTGCTCTAGTCTATGCCTCACTGAGTTTTTCTTTGTTGGTGGCATGCGTTTCAGGCATTGGTTCAATTGTTTCTCAGTGGTTTCCTGGAATACATCCTGTGATCGCCCATGCAGAGTTTCCATTTGCTGTTGGCATCATACTTTGGTTCTTTCCATTTAAGGTCATCGATGCTGCCAACAGATTTTTATGTTTTGTCATGCTTCTTTCCATATCTTCACTGGTGGTCACCGGTTTGTTCGTGGGAAGAATGAACATACTGGCTTCCTTTGCCCACAGCTCATGGGCTCTTTCTTCAGTCTTGCCTGCCATACCTGTTACTGTACTCACACTGGGGTTCCATGTAATCACTCCTTTCATTTGTAAGATTGCTGGAAACTCTGTAAATGAGGTCCGCAGAGCCATACTGCTTGGTGGGCTTGTTCCATTAATCATGGTTTTATGGTGGAATCTCATAGTTTTGGGGCTTGCTGGCACCAACACAGCCTTATCTTCAAGTGATCCTATCTCACTCCTGCTATCTGTTAATCCATCTGCTTTATCAGCTGTTCAAGGTTTTGCATTTTCGGCTTTGGCAACTAGCTTCATAGGGTATGCTGTTAGCTTCCCAAAACAGTTACTTGATACCTTGGAGTTGATTTACGTAAAACCCAATTCAAAACGGCGAAATAAATCTCCAACACATTTTGTTGAGGATGGTGGAAAGGTTGGGTTTGTCACTTACTCAAGTAGGCAGGATATTGGAAGTGTGGGCTGGGTTTCATATAGTGGATCAAGTAGTTCTCCTTCTGAAGTTAAATCGGTATCTGCCTTTGGCTCCTTACAGTGCATTATGATGCCACTTGTACTCGGCATCCCGGTTCTCATAGCATCCTTCTTTCATTCAACCTTTTCGAGAGCACTTGATTTTGCTGGAATTTATGCAAATTGCTTTCTATTTGGCATCCTTCCTCCAGTACTGGCATACATTTACCAATCCAAGAAAAATGTTAGGTATGTCAACAGGCGCAAGCTCTGGCTACTTAGGTTGAAAAAGAATAATTTACTTACATAACTCAAGCCCACTTTTCTTTGGCATTCATCAATTTTGAAAACTGAAATTTCACTTCTCTGAAAATGTTTGAAGATTTGTTCAAATTTGAGAAGGTAATTCTTTTCAGAATAGTTGCTACTGAGTTTTTGATTAGCGTTGTGGAAAGGCGTTTCATTTTCATAATTTTTCTACATCTTTCTGCGCGTTGAATACCAGGTATTCTGTCAAATTTTTTTTAGCTCCTATTGAAGCATATAAGTTGCAACTATTTTAGAACCACTGAGAGAGAATATCATTCAAAAAATGAAAAAAAAGAGAGAGGAAAATCTGGTTGCTGGACAGTTTTATATTTTATTAAACTTACTGAACTGCGAAGGTTAATGTTGAGGTTCCACATTACATGCTTACTGAAATGTTAATACCATTTATGAGGTTCACAAACTTAAGGGTTTTGGTATGCAAAACTTGGCTGAATCGGAAGTGTCTTCATTGTCAATCCCATGATCTACTTCTCCGAAACACACACTACATGCATTACCAAGTCTAATCTTCATGCTTTAAATTTGCAGGTCATCCATTCTTCCAGGGGGCGAGGGTGCGCTTCTTCTTCTCTTTAGCATTGCAGTCATATTAAGTATTTGGCATTAACCCATCCAACAGGAAGAGCATTCTTTCAGTGGGACAAATGTAGCATTTGTAAAAGTATCTTTATCATTTATTGGTCACAAGTAAACTAGGGAGATCAATGATTCAAATGTTTCTCCTTAAACTTCCCATTCTGAGATATTTATGATTATTAGGAGATTTTTTTGTCTAGTTTTTGATTTGTTTTTTTGTTTTGAAAAAAGATGTTAGGAAATGGATTGCTAGCCATGTTGAGGTTTGCTGCAAATATTTGTGTGATAAACTTTTAGAGTTATTGTGCAAAGCTTCGCACTTTGGGTTCATCTATGCCCCAACCCAATGCTATGGCCTAGGGATTAAGTGATGATTGCATAATATTACAGAAGATTAGTCATCAGGGTGATGAAGGGACCATATATATAAAATTCCAATAAGCCACACAAAGAAAGGTGGAATAGACTCGTGTGATTACAGGTTTAACAGTTTTCTAATGCATGTCTCACTCTTACCAATTGTAGCAAGTATAATAGTTAAAGCTTTTGACCAAAACTTAAGTCCCTACTCTAGCACCTAATTAGAAGAAGGAATAAGTGCCAGATGCTTCTATTTTGAGCACCTAAAAGAAGTAAGTTCTTGATTGGTATTGTGCCCTACGGAAGTCAAACTCCCGAATGTCCTGGCAATGTATGCATAAGTATGTCTTGTTCATTCACATGTATGGGTAATTGTGTAGAATCTGAAGTAAATGCGAATATCTCTGGTGTTGGGCCGGTGGATGCTTGATGGAAATTAAAATGGTTGATGGCCAATATAAATGTAAATTAAAATGGTTGATGGTTGATGGTTGATGGTTGATGGAAATGAAAATGAATTTTGAAAATTGAAATCCTTTGCAAAATGGAATTAATTTGACATGGATTTGGTTGACTGAATGCATGCATGGGTGCATGGAGTGAACTCTTTTTAAAAGATTCACATGGACATTGTATCTAGCTTAGATATATACATCGCATGCATGCTATTTACTCTGTATATACTTGCATGTCTTTTTAATGGGTCGTCCTGCATATGTCTATAATTTCAGGTACGGACGTGAAGTCTCATGCTTTATGAGATTTTTGGAGATTTAGTTTGGTTGATATTTGAAGATAGCACGTTATATTGCATTTGAGATTATATAGGATTGTATTGCATAGATTCATGGGCATGTAAAATGCTTATGTTTGAAATGGATGAGATGAATGCCTGTTTAGATTTTATTTGAGAATTAGTGGTAATATTATTGAGGTGAGAGTACTTTTAGACATGTATACTGCACAATAAATTTTTTGTAAGTCTATTCTATGTCATCTCTCTTCAAAGTTTTTATTTTTCTAGATGGTCATGGAATCTATTGTATTATGTTGTTGATTAGAACATTTATGTTGCTATTTTGAATATTTTGGAATTAGGATTTGGAACTGATTCGTTTTTAACGGATCGATTTTGGTTCGATTCCATTAGGTCCAACGATCTGGATTAGTTTTGTATGTGTGTTGTAAATTGGATGGCATAACAAGAACTAATCGGATTGGTTCAAATATAATGATCCCGAACAGAATATGAATTGAATTCCTTACTGCTGAACTCACTGGAAGTTGCTAGCGGCGTTGTCGAACTCTTGCAAGACAAAGAACACCGTTAGTGCTTTTCAGCCTAGTTTGACCGGGAAACACTCTGACGTTCAAGTTAAATTACTTTCTGAGAGATTTCTAATTAAGAACTTAGCTGAAAATTCGTACCTTAGGGTCACGGCGTGCCTTTCTTATCTCTTCCCTTATCATAAATTTTGCATTATCCTTGGGCAATTCTCATTGCTTTGGGATACTTTCACTACATTTTTCGATGCGGTGATGGGAATGGAGTCTTTTAGAGTTATCACTTTTCCTGGACTGACCTGGGTTTAAGTGTCGTGGGCTGTCCCTCTTTGGGGGTGGTCCGAACTCATAATGGGCCGAACTGTCAGTGGATCGGCCTTTTGAGGCAAGTTTGGACCTATTTGTTTTGGGTTGGGTTCTAAGCCCAGAGTTTTATCCGCCCTCAACTGCCCCCAGCTTTGGTTTTCTCTTGGCTGAACTACCTAGTGAAGAGTCAGAGATTTTTGCTCTATTCGGTTGGCTTATCCTACCGCATTACTTTGCTTGGGACATATATTCGGATATGTGTTTGGTGCTGGCATTCCAGGGAGCAATCCCTTGCTCGGGGGTGTCCGTTCAGTGCTTCGGGTAGTAGTTCGGGTGCCCAAACCCTTGGCCTCCCATGTTGATTGACAGCCCATCGTCAAGCCGCCAAATGATGACGTGGTGAGCTCCGATTGGCGCCTGAAGGGGCACGCGTTGTTTCATGGATCAATGTGCACCTTAACTTCGTACGGCGTATTAATGCACTTGTCTTTTCGAATTTAACGAGTATAAAAATCCATTTGAGACACCATTTTTCCATTTCTCCACTTTCGACCTTCAAAGCTTCTCTGTCAAGCACTCCTTTGCGATTTTCGACGAAGAAACCCAGAAATCGGCGAAGACTTCCAGATTCAGGCGATTGTTTTTACCATTTACAGGACTATTTTTCCCAAGTAAGATTCTCACTTTGTTGTCTTTTTCTTCACCTTAAGGCGGGTTTGCTCTTATTAGTTTTTGTATTTTTTGCTCGACTCTTTTTTCTTCTCTTTCTCTTTCCAATGGGAAAACTCCAAAAGTTGGTATTAACGCCAGAGGCAATGCGCACTTTTCAACGCCGTTACAACGTCCCAGATGACGTTGGGATTACTCTGGCTAATCCCGATGACTCTCGTGAGGGAAAAGCTTCCCCTTCCACTGGTAGCCATAGTAGAGGGGGGAGTTCGGTTCCCTATTGACCCTCTCCTTCGGAGAGTTCTTCGACATTACCGAGTAAGCTCTCTACAGGTTTCTTTTAAGTTCTTTAGAATGGTTATGGGGGTTGTAGAACTAAACTGTATCTTGGGTACCAATCTTGGTATCTGGAATATTATTTATTACTACAACATGGTTAAACACTTAACTGGGTCGTACTACCTCAAAGCCAAAAGGGCAGCCGATAAGCTTGTCATTGAACTGTCGGACTTTGGGAAAGATGTCGATGATGGCTTCCTTTACATTACGGGAAATTTCGAGTTCGGTCATGGGGAAGAGCATGATATCTTCACTATTTTTCGAAAGAACGGACTTGGCCCTGGTAATGGTTACCCCTGCTACTTGTTTGTTCTTATGCCTCAACCAGTTCATTGACTTGTATATCCGAGATCTCATGGTTCTTTTGTTAAGAGCAGGTGCCATCGCCAATAACCCCGCTCGTGGTCCTTTGCCTGGCGCCCATATTGAAGACTTGAAGAAGGTGTGGACTTACGAAGGTCTGCCCAAGAAGAGAAGATTGGGCTGAGCTGCCCATATCTTACTGAAGTATATTCTAACATACCGGAGCTTTATTTGTCCAAACACGTTTAGTGTTCGGGTGGTTGCTGAGGCTTCTGTGAAAGTCGACGCCCCTGAAGTAGTTGTACTTCCATTCACCCAGGCAGAGCGACACGTGACTATTGCTCAGCCATCTTTCATTGCTGACGAACTTGGTCCCTTCAGTCCAGGGTACACCATTTCAATTTCTTCATCCTATTCTTCGGCAAATTCATCCGACCTAGCCAGAATCGAGAGTATGGCTAAAAGAAAGGCTCCAACTATCAACCTCTTAGACCTCTTTTCGCTCGGGGACCCCAAAAAGAATGTGACGGTGACCTCAACTGCCCGATCAAAGACCACCGATCTCGCCGCCGAACTGTTTATGGTGACACCTAACGGAGACACTCAAGCCAAAGCCCCTAAAAGACTAAAGAAGGTCGTAGACTTGGTCGAGAAGGACAAGGGAAAGGAGAAGGATAAGGAGAAGGGGAAGGCCAAAGGAAAGAAGGTGGTAGAGGTTGATGAGGGTCCAGAGCCATGGACCCCAAAACTCATAAAGGGGGACCACCCCATCACAGTTGAGGACAAGGCAGCGTCTCCGAATACCTCCTTTGGGCTGTGCAAGGCCCTCCTTCTTCCTGCGGATATGAAAGAAGTTCATAAGTTTTCGCATGAGAAACTTGTTAAGTCAATTGTTCGGCATTCTATCCAGGTATCTCTTTACTCCAATTTTTCTCCAATTTTTCTTACTTTTATTTCTTCTCTCATTAACTGTTAGTCCTTCTCTTTCTTTAGTGTCTATAGCGCTTGATGTCCATGGTGGAGTGTGTTGAAGCTCATCACCAAATTGTGCCAAGCCAACTTCAAGTACCTCCAGCAGATTGGGAAGCTGGAGGGCAGCCTTTGGGAGAAGACCAAAATTATTGACGCTACTCAGGCTAGGGTCTCCAAGCTCGAAATAAAAGAGACTGCCTTGAAAAGGCATTTAAAGGACAAGGAAGACAGCCTGCTGAAGTCTCAGGCTTAGGTCGGCAAGGCTTAAGCCAAACTCACCCTAGCTCAAGAAAAGAGCTATGCAGAGGGGGTAGTCAAGGCCATAGAGGGTTACAAGGGAAAGGTCCTCAAGCTGCAGGACATAATTTACGCTGCTGCATGGAAAGATGCCTTGGAAGCTGCTGGGGTCGAGGCATCTTCCACACTTTACACTGAGATTCCATTATTGAGCAAGCGAGCAGAGGAAGAGGAAGAAGATGAGGCCCCTGTGACTGGTGAAGAAGTAGAAGAAAGGGGCCGCTGTGGCTGAGGCCGACGAAGGTGGAGGTGGGGACAACACCGAGCCGACCAGAGCTGCTGCTGAAGAGGTGGGCACTCCAGTGGAAACCACCAAAGATTTCCTCGCTGCCCCTTGAAAGCTTTGTTTTTCCTTTTTTTCTTAAGTTATAACTGTACGTACTGCCCATTAGGGCTTTTTGGTTTGTAGTTTCACGGGTTTCAGTCCCCTTTTTTAATGAAGAACTCTTTCCATCTTCTTAGATTGCCTTTTATTATACTTGTACTAAACTTTGCCATTTCAGACTAAGTTTTTTTTTACTTAATGTCTTTTAGGCTGCTTTCCTTTCTTAGAATGGGGTTTGAACTTCCACGTTAAGGGCTAGATTAGTTCGGGTGAACATAGCCTTTTTAGGCTTTTTCATCCCAAGCATGGGATTGACTTCCATATTAAAGGCTAATTTAGTTCGAATAATCTTCGAACTTAGCTTTTTTAGGCTTTTTAGGAAGGAAATGATTCGGTAAAAATTTTGATTGAAAGATGAGTAATTTGAAAAAAAATTCTTGCCGAAGTCAGTGTTTATTTCCAAGCTAAAAAAAATTACAAAAGACAAAATCTTAAAAATAAAATTTACGCAGATTGTTTGCGTTCTATAGCCTAAGGATGGCCCTGCTGTTTGTATCTTCTAGGTTGTAAGCTCCAGTACCTGCTTTAGAGATGATCTTGTAAGATCCTTTCCAGTTCGGGCCGAGTTTCCTATGAACTGGGTCTTTCATATGATCAAGAGTTTTTCTCAAAACTAGATTTCCATCGTCGAACTCGCGATGCTTGACCATTTTGTTGCATTCTTTAGCCAAAGTTTGTTGATAGACTACCAATTTAATGGTGACCATTGCTCTTCGTTCTTCAGCTAGGTCTAGGTCTATGGCCAGGGCTCTTGCGTTTAGTTCGGGCGTGCTGACTTCTGTTCGGATTGTTGGCAATTCGACCTCCAGTGGTATCACTGCCTCTACTCCATAGGCTAGAAAGAAGGGGGTTTCACCTATAGACTTTCTTGGGGTTGCTTAGTACGTCCATAAGACTGAGTGGAGTTCTTTGACCCATCTTTCCTTGGCAGTATCCAACCTCTTCTTAAGTCCATCAATGATGGTTTTATTCGTGGATTCTACCTGCCCATTACTCTATGGGTATGCCGAGGTAGAAAAGTAATTCTTGATACCCAAACCTGAGCAAAATTTTTTAAAGACCGAACTATCAAACTAAGTTCCGTTGTCAGAAATGATTGCTTGGAGAATATCAAATCGAGTAACAATATTCCTCCATATGAACCTTTTGACATCAACATCCCTGATGTTGGCCAAAGGTTCTGTCTTTACCCATTTTGTAAAGTAATCTGTAACTATAAGTAAGTATTTTTTATTACTCGTCGCCCTTGGGAATAGGCCTACTATATCATTCCCCCATTGCGCAAAGGGCCAGAGGCTAGTTAGCGGTGAGAGGTCCTCAACTGGGAAGTGTACGTTCGGACTGAACCTTTGACACTTCTTGCACTTCTAGACATACTACTTTGCATCTTTTTACATATAAGGCCACCAGTAGCCTTGAGAGATTATCCGATAGGCTAGAGACCTTCCGCCCTTATGACTTAGATTCCTTCATGGATTTCGAACAGGAAGTCCCGAACTTTGTTCGGGTGTACAAAAAAGAGGTAAGGGCCTATGAAGAATTTTTTATACAGATCCCCCGAACTTGAGACCCAGAACCGAGATGCCTTTATTTTTATCAACTGAGCTTCCTTTTGATCGGATGGAAGCTCGTCTTTAATCAAGTAATTCCTTATAGGGTCCATCCAGCTTGGTCCTAATTTCGAACAGTAAGCTTACTCTTGTTCGGGAATAGTCGTGCTAGATTGTTGAAGAATTTTCACTGTAATTACTCTTTTCCCTTAAGAGTTTACTGCTGATGCGAGGCATGCCAAAGAATATGTGTGGCTATTTTCTTTGGAAGAGAGCTAGGTAATCTCATAGTATGGAATGTCCTCGGCCAATTACTGTGTCAACTGAACATATGCCTGCATTCTGTCATCTCTAGCTGCATATTCCCCCTTTAACTAGTTTATAACTAGTTGTGAATCACAAAAGATCTTGACTTTCTGAGTCCTTAACTCTTTGATGTCCCGAAGGTCAGCTAAGAGGGCTTCGTATTCAGCTTCGTTGTTTGTAGCTTGAAAGTCAAGACAAACTGCTCTTTCTATGAGGACTCCATCGGGGTTATAGAGCACAATTTTTGCCTAAGCTCCTTTGTTGCATGACGAACCATTCACATATAATTTCCATGTGGTGTCTGATTCTATTTTTTCTTGAGTGACTTGCTCGATGACTTGCCCCCCTAATGTTAGTCGAACACTCTTCCTAGCTGAACTCAGCAATGAAGTCAGCCAAAACCTGCCCCTTTATGGCTGTTATTGGAGAGAATGTGATGTCATGCTCTCTGAGCTCTACAGCCCATCTTGCAAACCTTCCTAAGAAATCTGCTTTTCGAAATAAGGCCTGGAGAGGGTATTCGGTGATTACCTTGATCGGATGAGCTATGAAGTAGTGAATCAACTTTCGTGATGCGGTGACAAGGGCTAAGGCCAGTTCCTCTAATGGCAGATATCCTGTTTCTAGATCAAGGAGCACATTTCTCACGTAGTAAATTAGCCTCTAGACTTTGTCCTCTATCCTTAAAAGAACAGCACTGATAGCTCGAGTTGACACGGCGAGGTATAGAAATTGTGTTTCATCACGGTTTGGCACCATCAGTAATGGTAGGGAGGAGAGATAGTGCTTTAGTTTGACGTGGGCTTTCTCACTCTCTTCATTCCAAACGAACTGATTTACCCTCTTTATTGCCTTGAAGAATGGATAGCACCAATCAAATGCTCAGTTAATGAACCGGTTGAGTGCCGCAGCCATCCCAATTAACTTTTGAACCTCTTTCAAATTTTGTGGACTCTTTAGGTTCTGAATAGCCATGATTTGTTTGGGGTTTACCTCTATTTTTCTGTGAGTCACTAAGAAGCCTAAAAACGTTCTAGAGCTTACCCAAAAGGCATACTTAGAAGCGTTAAGCCTAAGTCTGTAAGTTTTGAGGATCTCGAAGGTCTTTCTTAGGTCGTCCAAGTCTATACTTGTTGGATTAAGCACTTACCATCTCACCAAAACCCGCAGGTAGTGGTAAAGGCGCAACTTTATTTTCTTGAAGGGTCCAACGCCAAGCACCACAAGTCGACTGTGACTCGACCTTTACCCGGGACCTCCACCAAGGTAGAATGCTAGCCCAAACCCTGGCCAACAATCCTCACCGGCACCTGCCCGTAAAACCCGCAAGCAGTATGCCTTACACTAAGGAATCGAACCTGAGACCTCGCTCTGATACCAATTGTTGGATCAAGCGCTTACCATCTCACCAAAATTTGCAAGTAATGGTGAAGGCGCAACTTTATTGCCTTAAAAGGTTCAGCGCCAAGCGCCACAAGTCGACTGTTACTCGACCTTTACTCGGGGCCTCCGCCACGGTAGGATATTGGCCCAAATTCTGGCCAACAATACTCAGGCGTTTGGTCTTTACCACCATTTTGTCAATGTAAACCTCCATAGTTTTACCGATTAAATCCCCGAACATCTTAATGGCAAGCCTCTGATATGTGGCTCATGCGTTGTTAAGTCTAAACAGCATTACCTGATGAAGGCTGTTTTCTCCATGTCCGGGGGATACATGGCTATCTAGTGATAACCCCTATACGCATCCAGAAAACTCATTTTTTCATGCCTTGCCGTTGAGTCAATGGGCTAATCCATTCGGGGAAAAGAGAAACAGTCTTTGGGGTAGGCTTTATTTAGGTCGGTGAAGTCAACACAAATTCGTCATTTTCTGTCCTTCTTCTTAACTACAATTGTATTGACCAACCAGGTCGGATAGTGTATCTCTTTAACTGCCTCTACTTCTTTTAGATGGTGAACTTCCTCAATTATTGCCATGGAATGATGTGGGGCAGATTTTCTTGACTTTTGCATTGCTGGCTTCTTTAGGGGATCAACGTTTAGTTGGTGACTAATCACTTCAGGGTTTATCCCTAGCATCTCATAGGGTGTCCACGAAAAGACCTCCCTATTATCTTTTAAGAACTTCATCAAGTCGGACTCTTCTTGTTCGGGCATGCTTGTCTCGAGCAAGAAATATCGATCTGGATCCTCCGGGGAGATGCTGATTTTCTTCAAATCTTTGACCACCTTTTCTTCGACTGTCCAACTATAGTCGTAAATCGTAGATCCGTTGTCCACCTCGACAGTTTTTACTTTAGGGTATTGTTCTTTGTCTTTTACCATAGCTAGGAAGCACTGCCTTGCAGCGTACTGGTCTCCCTTGATATCAACTACTTCCTTTCCCATCTAGAACTTGAGGGACTAGTGGTAGGTTGATGGGATTGCTCCTAGGCTATGAATCCATGTCCTGCCTACAATAGCATTATAAGAAGAAGGTTGATTGACCACTGGAAACTCAGTATTTACCGTTGCAGGCCCAGCTTTTACTGGAACAATTATTCTTCCTACTGGCCATACAAGGTATGTGTCGATGCCAATCAATGGGGTCATGCATCTCTTGAGTGCTGAGTCCTTTAGCCCCAACTTCTAGAAGAGACTGTAAAATATAATGTCAACCAAACTCCCCTGGTCCACCAATATTCTCATTACGTCGTAATTGGCAATGCATAAAGTTAGTACCAGGGCATCATTGTGGGGGTGCTGTAATCCCATGAGGTCATCGTCTGAGAAGTTAACCCCTTACATCTGGTTAGGGCTGGGGTTCTCCTCTGTTATTCGGCGTTTGCCCTCATCCACCTTCATTGTGTGAGCTAGGGTCCTGGCTTGATGCCGAATAATAATTCGGGTAATTGGCTCAGTAGTGCCATGAATCATTTTTACCACCCCGAGAGGACCATCCCTTTGTTCAGGCCTTTGGTCTTGTACCAGTGATCTTTCTTCCCGAGCAGTCTTCTTGGTGTCAATAAACTCTAAGAGGTGCCCCGCTTGGACCAGATCTTCCAAGTGTTTTTTGAATGTTCGGCATTCCTCAATCAAGTGGTCGTATCCCGATGGTAGTGACACTTCCTCTTTGGATCTCGTCTATTCGGATCGCCGATCAACTTTAGTGCCCACTAAAAATAGGACTTATCTTTTATTTGGTCTAGTAGTTTGTGTCAAGGCTCTTTAAACACCGTTTGTAGGGCTTAGTAGGCCATCGACTTCTTTTTCTCCTGGGAGTCTTTCCTGGACTTTCGGTCATTTTTCCCTTTATCTTTCCTTTCTGGCTGTTTGACTGAGGCCATACTCTGTTCGGCTTGACCTATATCTTCGTCAACCTTGGCATGTTGTTCAATTTTCACCATTAATTCAGACATAGTGGATACGGTCTTCTTGGTGAGGGATTGTCTTAAGCGGCTTTGTAGAGGTAGTCCTATTTTGAAAGATGTCACGGCTAACTTCTTGCTGCAATCTTCTATCTCATTGTATGCTTCACAGTAACGCCAAGCATACTCCCAAATCGTTTCGTCCTCATTCTTCCGTAGGGGGAGCAACGTGTCGAAGCTTTTTGGCTATCTACTGTTGGTGATGAACCGAGCAGTGAAGGATTCAGCCAGTTGCTGTCAATTAACTATTGATCGAGGTGGTAGCTTATGGAACCAACTGAGAGCAGTTTCTCCTAAACTAGATGGGAACATGCGGCAAATAAGTGCATTATTTTCACTCCAAAGTGCCATTGCCTGTCTGTATTGGCGAATGTGGCTTACTGAATCTGTCTTTCCATCACACATCTCAAATTTTGGCAGAGAAAACTTACGCAGTGGATCTGTATTCTCAATGACTTCGACTAATTGTGATACCAAAATCTGCTCAAGGGCCTTTTTTGTTACATCTTGAGCTGTTCGGCCACCACCATGCTGCATTTTGGAATCTATTCTTTTTTTCAACCACAGCTAAAGGTCTTAATTTGGGTATAGTTCGACCCGAGCAACCCTTTGAGGGATTGACCGAGTAGATTCAACTCCAAGTGTATCAGTTCGCTTAGAACTTCTTAGGCTCTCCTTGGGTGCCTTGCGCCTTCGTCTTTGAGGATGACTTAGGCTATAGGATTCTAGGCTTTGTTCGGTCTGTTCTAGTTCGGGACTCTTTCTTTGCCTTATGCGTGAATCCCTCTGAGTTTCTTGCCTTTGGATCTTTCGCCTGAGTTTCTCGATTTCTCTATTGCGTTATTCCATTCTTTTCTCAAAATTATTGATGATCATATCTCGCCTTACCAACCTCTCCTCTAATCTCTCTCTTTCTCTTGAAGATGGAAAAGATGGGCGTTCTCCTCTAGAGTTTGTGGTAGAGTAACGTAACCGCCTCCCATTATGTGAGGTGTCGTCCCTACGCCTTTGAATCTCTGACGAGCCCCTAGGGACCCTTGGTCGCTCTGGAATAACTGGTATAGATCTCTAAGGGATTCCTTCTTGCCCTCCTGCATGGCTTTCGGTGAATCTAATAAGAGTCTGGCTCATGATTTTGTTAGTTCAAGATCGTCGTTTCCTCAGACGGCGCCAAATTGTGCGTGGGATATCCTGGTGTCCCACATCGAAAAGGGAGAGGGAGTTCTTGGGCAATAAAGGAGAAACTTTGGACCCTTATATTCAACGAAGTTTTTTTTCATGTGGAAGAGACCCTAGCAGAACTCCACAGTTAAGCGTGCTTACGTTGGAGCAATGTAAGGATGAGTGATTCTTTGGGAAGAACAAAACCGTGAGTATTTTGCCCAAAGCGGATAATATCGTTGCTATGTGAAAGATTGGGGTGTTACAGATGGTATCAGAGCCGACTCTCCTCACCTTCGAGTGTGAGCCTCAGCCATCTCGCGTGATATATGGGTGGGTTGATAAGGACTGGTAGGCTACCTGAGCTGGCAGGCTACCCGAGCTGGCAGGCTACTGCACGGGAACGTGCAGCCCTAAGGGGGGCAGATTGTAATATCATGGTATCCCACATTTAAAAGGGAGATGGAGTTCTTGAGCTATAAAGGAAAAACTTTAAACCCTTACATTCAACAAGGCTTTTTCCCAAGTGGTAGAGACTCTAGCAGAACTCCATAGTTAAGCGTGCTTACGCTAGAGCAATGCAATGATGGGTGACCCCCTGGGAAGAACAAAATCATGAGGGTTTTACCCAAAGCAGACAATATCCTTACCATGTGAAGGATCGGGGTGTTACAATGCGTGTTGTAAATTGGATGGCACAATCAGAACCAATCGGACTGGTTCAAATATGATAATCTTGAGTAGAATATGAACCAAATTCTTTGCTACTAAACTCGACATTGTCGAACTCCTACAAGACGAAGAACACCATTAGTGCTTTCTGGCCTGGTTTGATCGGGAAGTACTCCGACGCTCAAGTTAAATTTCTCTTTGAAAAGTTTCTAATCAAGAACTGGGCTGAAAATTCGTACCTCAGGGTTATGGCGTGCCTTCTTTTATAGAGGGGTTGAAATCAGGAGGCTGAGTCCTCTTGGGACTCTGCCTCTTATTCTTTATCTCTTTTCTTATCAGAGATTTTACATTATCTTTGGATAATTCTCATTGTTTTAGGATACTCTCACTTCATTTCCCGAATTGTCGTGACGGGAATAGAGTCTTTCAGGGTTATTACTTTTTCCCGGGCTGACCTAGGTTTAAGTGTCGTAGGCTGCCCCTATTTGGGGATGGACCGAACTTATAATGGGCCGAATTCTCAGTGGACCGGTGTTTTGAGGTAAGTTTGAACCTGTTTGTTTTGGACTAGATTCCGAGCGCAAAGTTTCATCCGCCTTCAAGTTTCAAATTTTATAAAATCGATTGTAACGGTTCAGTTTTTAAATTTGTTAAGAACATAACTAATTCAGTCTCCGTACACCCCTAATTGAAAGTTTGTCTAGTTGTTAATTCCTCAACTTTCATGATTGTCTTTCAATTGTTCAGATGCATGGTATTGATTTTTTACTTTTTATTTTTTATTTTTTGGCATTTATTTCTGTTATTGAAGAAGCCTTGTAGTTAATTTAAGTCAGAGAAGGCTATTTAAAATGGAGCTTTCAGACCAAGAGGCCACGTCCCCATCACTCCACCGTCAGTATGTTCTTGCACAATGGCAACCCCTCGGCGAGTGTATTGTTGGCGGTGTCCTACTCAACTATAATTTATAATTTGTATAATAAGATAAAATAATTTGATATAATATTTATATATGAGTTAAAATTTTAAATATTAAAGTGAGATAAGTTTGGTTTTTTTTTTTGTTTTCTTTCTTTTTTTTATGTTTTTCTATGTAAAAATAATATTTATTAATATTACGTCTCATTTTACTAGACCAACATTAAAAAAAAATTTTAAATTATTCGATTAATTAATTATTAAATTATTAATAATACTTTGCTTTTTACTTTTAAAGTACTAAAATTAAATAATTAAATATTTTTAGGCATGAGTCATAGTACAAATACAAATAATAATGGTTTGAAGGAACATTTGTTACCGTCAACCTACTTAATAGTTTAAATTTCAAATTTTATGAAATTAATAATTGAGTTTTACCCTCCCTTTCCTCCTGTTACCTTTTTCTCCCACAAATTTTCCTCTCTTTTTATTTAAATTTTAAACTCACTCTCTCTGTCTCTCTTAAACTCAATCTTTTTCTTTATCTTCAATTAAAAATATATTTTTAATATATGTGCACACATATTATCCAAAAATATCATTAGTTTTGTAAGTTTTTTCTAGTTTACATATATTTTTTTAGCCAATTTTAATTTGAATTAAACGAGTCTAATGATAATTATTAATGTTGTTAAGTGTTTGCAATAAGGCTACCGAGTTGTTTTGCTATGTTGTTATTATTAATAACTAAGAAAATTATTAGTTATTTAAAATTAATTTTATAAATAAATTATACTTTAGTGCCCACGAATAATTATATTGGTATGGGTATGGTTGGCAACAGAAAATGTGAACATTTGATATTTTTGGAGAATTGTCCCATCGAGTGAGAGATATGTGTGGTCCATTGCTTTCAATTTGGTACTTTGTTTATATCAAGCAATGAATTGGTGGATATTAATGTATGGTTCAATCCATTTTAGGACTTGTTTGGTAATTGATTTTAAATTAAATTTTTTATTTTTTTGCTTAAAATTCAAAAGTTAAAAAGTCTTGTTTTTTAACTTAAATGCTTTTAGTTTTTTTGTTTTTTACATTTATTTTTTTATTTTTTTTAAAAAATATCATAACTTTTATTATACAACTCTATTTTTTATAAAAATTATATTTTTAAGATGTACCCATCAAATAAGATCTATACTGAATATAAAATTATCTACAAATAATATTTTAAAAATTATAGTAACTTTAAGCAAAAGAATTTATCTTTTGACTTAAAGTCACTTTATACTATTTCCAAACAAATTTTTTACTTTTTGAACTTAAAGTAATTTTAAGAAAAAAACCTAACTTAATGACAGGTTTCCAAACGAGGCCTTAATAAGCTTAATCCACACCTTTTTATATACTATTTTACAGAATCTCGATCTTCACTTCTTTTGTGGATCTTTCTCGTATGGCCTGGTAAGGCTTATTATTATTATTTTGAATATAATATGTCCTACATAAACACAACAATATTCATTGTGTTAATACATGCAAGAGGGGGGGAAAAAGTATGCTCACAAATATTATTTTCTTATTTCAATCACAAAAATTACTAAATATTTTGAACTACTACTTGACATTATGAATACTCAATAAATCGTTTTTGTCACATACTTAGGGCCCGATTGACAAATAATTTAAAAATTAAATTTTTTTTACTTTTTGTATTTTTAGCTAAAAAGCTAAATTGAGTTGAAAGTAGTTTGTTTGGATAAAAAACTAATTTTTTTTATTTTTTGTTCAAAGCATACAATTTTACCCTTTTATATATTTGATATTAACAATTATATACTGTTGATAGTAGTAGTAAATAAGTTATGAATAAAAAGTATTATTGTATTTTAAAAAAGGGTAGGAATTTGAATTGAATATTCTAAAAGTTTGTGTTTTGATTTGATTTTTTAACTTTTTTATTTTTTTGTCAAATGAGCAACTTTAGCTTTTTAGCATTTTTAGCCAAAAAATCAAAAAATCAAAATTTCCAATCAAGACCTTAACTAACATGGGTGAGTCTATTATTTTATTTAAAATATTTCTTATGACGTAATTAAAAAATAATACAATGCAATCAATGATTATAATATTTTGAAACTACTAAATAATTGGCCATCAAATCCAATCATAGACTTCCTTGAAACAAACTGAAATTTGTTGTTTTTCTATCATTGGTTCATGTGGTGGAGAAGTTATTCTATGGGTAGGAAAGGAAACACATGCATTTTATTCTAATATGATATGTTCAATTAATACATGTATTTTATTTTAATGTAGTATGTTCGATTAACACGTACATTTTGTATACCTTTTTAGTATAGAATTATGCATTTTATGTACTTTTTTTTTAGTATAAAGTGATGCTAAAATGTAATAATCGCTGACTCTTATTATAAAATTTATTTTCTAAACTTAAAAGTTATATTAGCTAAACACAGTAAGGTATTGACGTGATCTTCCCTACTCAGCGGTGGTAAAGCAAAAGCATGTGAGAAAGACATGGAGAAGCTTAGCAAACAATTAACGCGTTGGTTTCATAAAAAGACAGTAGATGTAGTTATGCGGTGCTTGTCCCTCATTGGTTGCAGCCTCCATGTTTTGATGCAACAAATTAGGATTCTTCATTCACAATCCTTCTTTTTTTTATGTCTTTCAATTTTGAAATCAAATAAATATTTATACTTCTTTAATAATTGGGTTGAGAGGAATCATATTTGGGTTGGACGTACGTTTAGAATCTTCAAAATGATAACGTGAATAATTTAATTAAGGTATCATGTAAATAGATTGAATGATTAAGTTTGGGCACGAGTTGCTACTCGGTAAAAGACCAGAAACTTGTGCAATGTAAGGTAGGCCTTTCATTTGAGTTAATTCCAGTAAAAACGTACGCTTGGGCGGTCTACCCACCGATATTTTTTAGAGATATCAAAAATATGTGCTCTCCATGTCTGGCTATAGAATAGGCATTTATCCATTGGACCTCGCGTGATCCGATAGTGATAAATACACCTGAGTCTATAGGTATTGTCCGGCGTTGGTACTTAATTAAATCTATTAATAAAATTAATAAATGAAATCGAATTTGTAAAACCATATGATATATTTGATGAACATGAAAGTTGAGAAACCTTGATAATGGTAGTGATATGGGAATCAAACGAAACGAAATGGAATCAAATGAAATAAAGAGTCATAATAACAATGTTGAGTTTAAGATGACAGGGCTAAAAATTCAAACCATAAAAAGACAGTAGATGCAGTTATGCGGTGCTTGTCCCTCATTGGTTGCAGCCTCCATGTTTTGATGCAACAAATTAGGATTCTTCATTCACAATCCTTCTTTTTTTTATGTCTTTCAATTTTGAAATCAAATAAATATTTATACTTCTTTAATAATTGGGTTGAGAGGAATCATATTTGGGTTGGACGTACGTTTAGAATCTTCAAAATGATAACGTGAATAATTTAATTAAGGTATCATGTAAATAGATTGAATGATTAAGTTTGAGCACGAGTTGCTACTCGGTAAAAGACCAAAAACTTGTACAATGTAAGGTAGGCCTTTCATTTGAGTTAATTCCAGTAAAAACGTACGTTTGGGCGGTCTACCCACCGATATTTTTTAGAGATATCAAAAATATGTGCTCTCCATGTCTGGCTATAAAATAGGAATTTATCCATTGGACCTCGCGTGATCCGATAGTGATAAATACACCTGAGTCTATAGGTATTGTCCGGCGTTGGTACTTAATTAAATCTATTAATAAAATTAATAAATGAAATCGAATTTGTAAAACCATATGATATATTTGATGAACATGAAAGTTGAGAAACCTTGATAATGGTAGTGATATGGGAATCAAACGAAACGAAATGGAATCAAATGAAATAAGGAGTCATAATAACAATGTTGAGTTTAAGATGACAGGGCTAAAAATTCAAACCATAACGTGTGGATGAGTATGCTTGAGTTGCAGAGATTGAGAATTTGAAATGAGTATAATGAAATTGAGACAAAGTAACACTAAATGATGGATTTGTGAGGAAAATTAAGTTTAACTTGGCATAAGGAAAGCTGATCATGTGAATGGATTTTGGTAAAGAATAGAAATTGGCTTTAATAAAATTATATATTGCATTTTGCATTACTTTTCTCACATGTCATGTATATGTTCATTATTAATCAATTTTCTATAAGTTTCAGCTTATATTGTTTAACAACATTTTAAGTGTTACAGAAGGCAAGTTGTCGAGTTAGGTGGACCAAAGTTAAAACCATGTTGGGTCGTTCTCCTTGAAGAAATTATATGTATTCATTTGGTTATATTCTTGGAGGTTTTTAATTATAGAAATTGTAATCCTTAATGCATTAGAAGAATACATTTGATTCGGTAGCAATTCGTTTTGTAAGACCATAAGGCCATAGTTTCATGACTTGTATGCATGTGAGATCAACGTGTTCTTATTTCGGATTAATCCTTTGATTTTCGTACAACATTCTATGGTTTAAATGTGTTGGTTTTCAAGTTAATTGTATATTTTAACTTCAAGTTTTTTATTATGAAAACTACATTTAAAGAATAAGAGATTTTAGTATTTTTTCAACACTCAAAAATTTATCAAGATTTTGGGCAGTTTATTCTTGGGTGCCTCACCGCTCAAGCTGACTCTGTTGGGTGGTATACTTTTGAAATTTTGTTTTAAAAATGAGGTGTGTAGGTTATCATTTGGGCATCTTTTACGGCATAAACAGGTATATTTGGAGGCTTGTTTTACAGTTAAAAAGCTCATTTTTACTTTAATTCTGATAGAAAAAATGTAATATTTTGATTTATTTTCCAACAAAGTTTGGTTTTGGTTAACCTTTTGATTGAATTTTGTGGTAAAATCTCAAACTTGGGCTTCATTACCTTTTTTTGTATCATGGGGTTAATTGTTACAAGTTTGGATTGTGACAAATAAAAAATTAGTCTGGTATATAATAATATTATGGACTACTACTAATAATTTGGATTTAAGTATTTTGGATCGTATTGTTTAGCTCTTTATTCAAGTTATTAGGCTAGTGGTCTATTTAGGTCGTTACATCATATTATAGACCTTATCGAAAGACATTTATTTAAAAAAAAGAATGAATTTGAAAATAAAAATCTTATACTTTTTTTGTTATAATTTATGTGATATAAGAGAAGTC
>JAOTRH010444362.1:0-32009 GCA_034768845.1 Heliamphora exappendiculata
CTCAATACACTCCAAGTGTACTAACACATCGAGCTCGAACATCAAATTCTCAAAACCTGAATTCGATCCATTCGACCTAGCAAAGACCGGGTACTATAACGATGTACTACAATCGTACCAATGGATTTTCCGGGTCCATTACGATTGTGAGCCTACCTGTATAATCTATCAGAACTTTTGACCCGATCTTCCGTGCAGCACGCACCGAGTCAATTACTAGACAGAATATACAAACTATACATTCATTCATCACAAATATAAATATGAAACTACGAATGCAAAATCATCTCAAATGTTTCTCATTAATATGTTAGGGATCTAGAATAAAACACATAAAAAGAATGACTTTTCAGTATACATTTCCAACAGTTAGTACACTTTGTGTGTATTGAACATGACCACATTGGAGTAATTAATTTTATACTAACTATATAAATTAATTCACACCCCAAAGTTATTATGATGCTTATGCTCTTAATCTCGAAATAATTACTATTTGCGTATATTTAATATTTATTATTTTGATTCATTAGAGGGTGCAATCTTTTATGAATCTATAGTCCCAATAAATTGGATAGCAGTATTAATTATATGGTAAATATTAATTATTGATGGAATTCACGTCTCGATTATTCAGGATTGACGATACCCATTAAGGAAGCTTATAAGTATTGACCAGGCCAAACCCTATAGGTGAGTTTGATTATCCAATGGTCAAATAAGTTAAGCGGAAGGGTTTAAAAAATTTTAAAGATGCCGATTAAATTAAATTATCAGTTATTAAATTTAATTAGCGGGTATCGAAAATTTTAACGTGGAGAAATGAGTTAAGTATTTAATAATAGAAGTTCAATGCAAATTGGTCTTGAGAATATAGCTAAGAGTGAAGTTACAATTCTTTAGTGGTGTTAATTATAATTTAGTATTTTATAAAAATTACAGAAATCGCTGCAAGTTTTTCATAATTATATAAACCACTAAGACGTTTATATATTTGTAAAAATCGATGGATGGGTATCTATGTTACACTAGAAGTTTATGTCATAATTATTCCATAGGTCCCTATTGTAATCCTATAAATATACGGGTAGGCTAAACTAAAATTCATAAGTTGTCTTTCAAGACTAAGCTTGTCTAGGTTCTGCCAGTTTTAGTTCTCGAATGATCGTAGCCAACACTACGTTCGGGAATCACATTGGGAATATAGTAGAATGTCTGATCAGAGCTTTAACTCAGGAAATCAAAGTTCGTAGTTGAAGAATCGGCCAAAAGGTATTCATCTGAATTAACTGTGATGGCACGGGTTTTATTTTTGATCGTTCAACATCAAAAAGTTTTTATCTGGAGTTTATTTCGGTGATTGCCCGTCAAGTTTTATGTTTTGAAAAATCGTTTATAAATTAATGATCTTAGCAGTTTGCCTCTAACAACTCAATGGTGGAGCGGATACTTCCCACGATTAGGTCCACTTGTACAAACCCCATTGTTTGTTGGCTATGGTTACCAAACATGGAGATGGTGATGGGTTGCTTCACCAGATTCCATACGAGGATGGCCGCTGTGGTAAAGGTAGAGTAAGGGATGATGCTTAAAGAGGCACCTTCGTCTAAGAACCCTCTCTGGAACTCCATGCCATTGATGAATACTGGGATGTATAAGGGTCTGTTGTGGGGAAAGGCAAGTTGTTTATCAGCCTTGGTGAACGTGATGGGCAAGGAGTTGTCCATTAATATTTTTTGAATGGGACTGGATAGTCCTATGCATTCTTCTACATTTTACTCGACGATTTGAAGTATATCTTTCGCGGTCTGGAGTCGAGCCGGCTCAGAAAGCCCAAACTAGTCAAAGAACCATTTGAACTTGGTGGAGTTTTGGATAATGGCGGCTCTTTTTTCTTCAAAGGTTGGTAGGTCTTGTTCCGTCGCTACTTCGCAAGCCACGGGCTCCTCCAGCTCGTCATGGTGAGAGATTGTCATTGTTGAAGCAGCAAAGGGGGCATTGTTACTATAGCTAACCATCATTATCACTTTACCTTTGTCTTGATGCCGAGGGAGGGGATTTCGAAGGATATCCTTGTTTTGTGGCAGTTCCAATGCTTCATTTCCGAGCATCTTCTTTACTAGGTGTCGTACCCCCTAACAATCTTTGGTGGCGTGGCGCACCATTTGGTGATAAATGCAATAATCTGGATGAGAGAGATCTCTTCTTAAAACTTGTTTCTTAGCTTCTGGTAGTACCACTTTTCCATCATTGACCCAGGCGTCGAGAAGTGCTTGTACTTTCTCCACCGTTATTGGGAGAGGGGGAGGTTCCTCGAACCTGGTTCGTTTGTTGCGGTCATCGCGAGCTCGATTGAAAGTACCCGAGGCCGCATACACAAAGGGGCCTCGTTTAAACCCAGGCCTCCAAGAAGAGGGAGCTTGGTACCGCTGTTGTTATGGTTGGTATACTAAAAATCATATTATTAGTATTTAATTTTATTTTAATAAAATTTATTTTTCATTTTATGATAATTTTTATGAGTAATGCATATGCATAATTTCTTTAATGTTATACATGGATATCCAATATTCTATATAATATTTAATATGGTGTGTAGAGTACGGCTTGCACACAAAAGATCAAATTTTAAGTTCTTACAGAATATAAGTTTTATATTCACAATTTAGATGAAAATGAATATACCATTGGTACGATTAAAGTACAGAGTTTTAGTAGGCCTATCTTGGTTACGAAAAACAGATAATAGCGTTGTCTATTGTTCTGGCTCTCTGTGCTAGTACACATTGTGTGTATTAAACGGGACATTTGGGTTAATTAGTTTTATACTGACTATATAAATTAATTCGCATCCCAAGGTTATTAAGAATAGTTCTTATCCTCTTAATCATGAAATAATTATGGATTTGCATATATTTAATATTCATTATTTTGATTCATTAGATGGTGCGATCTTATATGAGTCTATATTCTCGGTGAGTTGGATACCTGTATTATTTATATAGAAAATATTAATGATTGACGAAATTCACGTCCTGAAAGATCGGGATTGACGATACCCCCTTAAGCAAGCTTAAAAGTTTTGACTGGGTCAAATTCTGCAGGTGAATTTGATTATTCGGCGGTCAAATAAGTTAAGCAGAAAGGCTTAAGAAATACTAAGATGCCGATTAAATTAAATTGTCAGTAATTAAATTTAATTAGCGGGTATCAGGAATCTTAACATAGGAAGAAATGGTAAACATTTAATAACAGGAGCTCAATACTAGATGGTCTTGAGATTATGGGTCAGAGTGCAATTATAGTTCCTTAGTTGTGTAAACTGTAATTCGGTATTTTATAAAAATTACAGAAATTGCTGCTTATTTTTCATAATTACGGATACCGCTATGAGATTTGCTTAATTACGAAAATCGCTGATACGTGTTTGTATTCCACTGGAAGTCTTACTCATAATTGCTCTTTAAGTCCTTTCTATAGCCCTATAAATATGCAGGTAGGCTTAATCAATTTCATAACTTATCTTTTAAGACTAAAGCTGTCCAGGTTCTGTCAGTACGCATTCTTGATAGGTTGTAGCCCACCCTACATTCAAGAATCGCATAAGAAAATATAGTAGAAAATCTAACAGGCATTTCAACTCGAATTCAAATCGTAATTGAAGATTCGACCAGTAAAAAGATATTTTTCTAAATTAACTTCGGATGCATGGGTTTTATTTTTATCGTTGGTCATCAAAAGTTTTATCTGGAGCCTATTTTGGTGTTTTTCCATCCAGTTAATTTTTTTCATTAATCGTTTGCAAAATCAAATATCTTAGCAGTTTTGCCTCCAATAGTTGTGACCGAGGAGGTTCACGGGGAGCGAATCTAACCGTTTTGCTTAGGTTTCTAGCTACTAGACACAAAATAGAGAAATCTTAAAAGTTGTGATTTACCATATGGATATTGTAAGTGGAGCTCATTCCTTTGATACAAAGCTTTACAAGCTAATTTTTGCCCATTAGGTCCTGGATATCCATCGCCAGTTCGCAGAAACGTCGCACATATGTGAGCAGGTCCTCTAAGTGTTTTTGGAATTACCTCATGTGGTGGAGGGTAGTCAGGCGCTTTTCCACGTAGAAGAACTTGGCATAAAACTTCTTAACCAACTCTTCCCATGATCAGATAGAGCTAAGGAGTAAGTTGGCATACCATGAATAAGCTTTGTTAGTGAGGGCTTTAGAGAACTCCCATAGCCTGAGATTTTTATCTCCACTGTGAATACCGAGTGTGTCTATGAATCGACTAACATTCTCCTTTGCGTTTTCCCTCTGTCCGTCAAAACAGGTGAACTTAGAGATGACATAACCATCCGGAAAGGGGAAGTTTAGGACCTCAATAGGGTAGGGGCGTAGATCGAGGTCTGGAGTAGTGGAAACTTTTTCTGACTGAAGGAGGGAGCGTATGTGTTCTTTCACTTGCTCTAGAGTGAAGTGTGCCACAAAAGAGCTAGGTTGACCTTGTGGGTGTAGGGCTAAACCCACACCGTGAGAGAAAACTTGGGGGACTCGTGCTAGTGGTTGCTCCACCGGTGGTGGCAGGAGCTGCACCCTTGGTCCCTTAGGTTCTAAGTGTGCCTGAGTTTTCGAGGCCCACCGGGAGGGGTGGATCGGCTACTTTCGTCTAGGAGCCTCGTACGGAGTTTGGTCCCTTTTGCATGGTGAGTAGGGTTTCCATGAGAAGGCTTTAAGTTTGCTGCATAGTTTCTAGGTGATCGGCTACGGCTTGAAGTTGGTCGGCAATGATGAGCTTAGCCGATTGCTCGTCGTGGGAACCATCTGCATGATGTCCCCCGGTGGTTTCTATCACCTCGAGGATGGCTTGGGAGTGGTCAGTATTACTACGATGTGTGGCTTTCCTGGGAGCCATATATGGCGGACACCACTCTTTCCCAGCAAAGTATAATGTAGGTATAGGATTTCGACATAGGCCGAAATAGTGAAGTCTGGGAAGATGGAGTGCACCACGGTGGCTCGAGGGCACCGGAGGTGAGAACTCAGGGTAGCCTTAGAAAGAGAGAAAGGGTGGCAGTGGAGAGAAACTAGAGATATAGAGAAGTTGAATGATCTGGTTAAAGATGATATGCTCTAGAAGGAATGTGCCCATTTATAGGCGGTGTAGAGGGGCACCGTATCTTCAAGATCACTAAGGACGATGGGTGCCTCTCCTGCCATTGGTTCTGTAGATATGATCTGCTGGCTCTAGTGTCTCGTACAATATGCTGAGGTAGGTATCATATGGCGTATCACAATGTTTGCAGGTTTGGTCTTCCAGATGCTAGCTCTCCTAAGCTTAAAGAAGCTATGTGTCTTGGTCAGGCATCTCTCTCTCTCTCTCTCTCTCTCTCTCTCTCTCTCTATGACCAGTCATATGGAGTTGCATGGGCGGCACTCCATTGACATACCCTAGAGTTCTAGCCTCCAAACCACATACATCCTTTGTTCCCGAGCAAGGAGGTGCCTAGACCCTGCTCCCATCCTAGGACCATGTTAATGTTAGAGATGGTGTGGGTTGTGAGCTGGCCCACTTACCCAAAAGGGGTTGGCCCAACGGCCTACATGGAGATTGACCTAGCGGCCTGCACGAAGACTGATCCGACGACCTATTTGCCCATAGACAAGAAGATTGGTCTGACGACCTGTATGATGACTGGCCCGATGGCCTACTTGTCCGAAGGCGAGGAGGTTATCTTACTTTCCTGGAGGCAAGGTAGACTAGATGCCCACACATATATTCAGTTTTGTTTCAACTTACTCAAAACCCTTTTGACTCTAAAGCTTCTCTCTAGATTTCTAACTTAGCGTTCACTCGACTCCTATTCTCATTCACTAAGACAATTTCACCAGCGATCAACATATACCATGGAACATCATCTTGAATATATTTAGTCCGTTCATCCATAACAAAGACAAAGAGATAAGGTCTCAAAACTGATTCTTGGTGCGTTCCTACTGTAATCAGGAATTCACTTGTTTCTCCTGTAGGTGATCTAATTGAAGTGGCGGCTTCATCATACTTGTATCTTATTCTATTAATGTACCCATTTGTCATTCTCTTTCTCTCCAACACCCAACATATAATATCTCTAGGTACTCTATCATAGATTTTTTTCCAAGTCTACAAAAATCATATGAATGTTGGTGTCTGCTTATTTGTGGTGGCGGCACAATCCCATTAGAATTCTTAGGAAACCTTATCACAATAGGAATCCTATTTGATATTGGAAATAGCATTAATAGGCAGGATATATATAAATCCACTTGGATTCAGTGGCCAAATCAATTGAAAAGAAAGTCAATTCTCTGGTTAGAGATTTGCGGCAAAACAATGAGCGGCAAGAGGTTTTCTGGCAAGGAAGAAACAACCCATTTTTGTGCACAGATCGAATGTCAAACGAAACCCAATCATCGTGAAATTTTATGGGCATAATTTCGGCACTTGATTATCAATCGGTGAGATCTAAACCTATTTTTATTTTTTTGGTCGAAATCTATCCTACAGTAAAGAATAATCAATATTTTGTTATTTTGAAAATATTGTTTTTGATGTTGTCATTCTCTGGGTATGCCTAGAGAGTAAATTGTGTAAACTCATTATTTTGACATAGTAAAGATTTGAAATTGTACTTAGGTCCCGTGGTGTTTTCGCTTAAGAGTTTTTCATATAAAAATTGGCGCTTTGTTTGATTATTTATTTATTCTGTTATTATTGATTTCATTTAATTAAGCACAAAAGAAGAGGAAATATTTATTTCGTTGTAGGCTGTTTTGTTTAATTTTTTCCAACAATAAATGTTTATTTTTTTTCTATTCTTCTTTATTAGTCTACCAAGTAGGTGGATTGTTTTTATAATTAATCTACCAAGCATAAAACTACACTGATTCTGTGACACTGTTGTCGTTAACTTTAGACGATGTTCAATTGCTTTTTCCTGTAACTTTATTGTATGGCTCATCAACTTAATACCTTTATAGTTGTTACAATTTTAAATATCTCTTTTATTTTTATATATTCATACTAGAATACTTTTTCTCTACTCTTCGAGCATTTTTCTAATCATTATGATTTTAATAAATAACTATGTTAAGCAAGATACTCCTGCTTCACCTAGGCATTTCCACACCTATACAAGAATACCATTTGGTCCAAAAGCCTTGCCTAATTTGATTTTCTTCATTACAGTTTTCACTTTAAACTTTCTTATTCTGCGATAGTATTCTCTAATTTCCTCCAACTTATCAAATTCCTTTCCTCCAGACCTTTCAACATATATTCGTTTAATTATTTCTCAAAATTGATTTTCCATCTTCTTATTATCCTCATCTTTCTCTAACACCCTTAAGTCCTCACTTTTTATGCATATAACTTGAGTAAGGTCTCTTGTTTTTTCTTCTCTCCACTTAACGATTTTATAAAAAAAAAACCATTTTTACTACATAATCTAGTATAAAAATAATCGTAAATTTTTAATTTAGCATCTCTAACGATTCTCTTAACGTCCTTATAAACTTATTTATAACTCTTAAAATTGTCCTCAATTTTATTCTTATCACCTACTAAAACATTCTTTTTTTACTTTTACTATGACTTAGAACTGTGATTCCACCACAAAATATCCTTCAGTTGTAAGGCAATTTCACTTTCAATTCTCCAAGAACTTTTTCAATATCTTTTTAATGTATTGTACTAATATACTCCCTATAGTATTGGTATTTTTTTTTTAATCTCACCCTATTTCTTTACACATTTTATTCTTACAAATTTTTAATTTTTCACTTTTAAAATTCTACCATCTAATTTATAAAAGATAAATTTACCATTCATTCCTAGCACAAGAAATCCCCACTGCCAATAAAATATAAAAGGAAATGCACGAGGCACGTAACGGTCTCCGGCGTTACAACTATCACTCGGCCAATATCATAACAATATTTTATAACCCACCAAGGGTAGTCCCTTTCCAGCTCAAAGACATTTAATAGAGCATCGCTAGCTTTGAGATTTACAAGAAGCTGCAAATGGCCTCTTGACTTTCCAAAGTACGCAACATTTCCAACTCTGGAATTCAAAGGGAATGACAACTTTAAGGTGTCCACCATCAAATCAAAACAATTGAGCTCGCTGTTACCAATCCAATGCATCATTCCATTCCAAAAACACCATTTTCCAAGCATAACGCATAAGGTGCCTTAAATGGTCCCATTGGTTCACCCCACAAGCCTATCTTGGAACCATAAACCGCAATTCTGGTTACGTAATTAAAAATAACAGCATTCCATTCCCAAACACAAACAACTCTATGGTGAGGTGATCTCAGAGGATCAAAAGCTACATCAACGCCTGGGCCTGTTTGGTATAATTGTTTATTTGATTATTTAATTTTGCTTATTTTAGTCTTTAGTGAATAATAAACTTTTTTTAGTGTTTAATCAAATTATTATACTTTTCGACTTCTCTCATCAAGACAAACGAAACTTTTCGACTTCTCTCATCAAGACAAACGGAAAAGTAAAAATTTTGATCAAAATACTAAAAAAGTATAGAAAAAATAAAAATGAGTCAAATAAGTCAATAAATTAAATTTTATGTTGTTTATTTTTATTTTTAGTAAGCATATTTATCATTTGATCCAAAATTTTCACTTTTTACCGTTCATCTTATCAAGACGATTCGGCCAAATTTAGTCAAAAGATAAAAAATTTTAGAAAAAATAAAAATAAAAAAGTTCTTAAAATTTACCTCAAACAAGGCCAAGAATGTTCAATTAACTCCAAGGTCTTCTAGATTCCTCAAGTTTTGAGTTGCAAAGTATGTGTTGGACCCTAAAATACTCCCTACAGACAATATAATCGTACACCAAACCTAAATCAAACCAAATTAGAGTCGACCATACCAATCAAACCAAATTAGAGTCGATCATATCAATTTTTTTACGTTATTCTGTTATGTTAAGAGTAATATTTGTTAGTTTTAATAAATTCATATATTTTTTTAATACAATATTTCATTTCAATATTAGTGTATTTCTATCCAAGTATTTTCATTATCATAATCTTGTCACTTTTCTTTATTAATGTATTAACCAGTCTAAAGTTGTATGGGTCTAAATTATTTTAATTTTTTTTCTACGAATTTTTTTATTTATAATTTTATATTGTCTAGTGTTATCACATATTAATATTACATTCTTATTTCAATAATACTCAACTTATTTACGTGATCTATCTTAGCAATCTAACATTTTATCTCATATAAAATCGTTAGTCTAATAATTATCTTATATTTTTTTATAAAAAATTTTATTAAGTATATGTATAATATAAAATGCTGAAAACATTTCTTCACTCGAGCTAACTAATTTTAATTAAACCGAAACATCAAATGCAATCGTATACCAAACCCATTAAAGGAATTCTTGCTAATCTTCTGGTAGTGAGGTTACAGAGTATCTCAAAATTGAAACTTTTTCGTACAACAACCCATTGCGAGAATTCAAACTTTTTAGTACCTGGGTGGAGAAGGAACTGGAAATGCGGTGGCCCAAGAAGGAAACCGTCGAAGGGAACGAAGGCAAATTTGCGGTCGGTCTTGAGACCGCATAGACACAGATTCGAGACGGGTTTGCGGTTGCGGCGTGCGTGGGTGGAGGGAGAATTGGCAATCTTCGATTAGAGAGAGAGAGCCAGTGCTTGCTCACGCATTTGAACTGGGTTAGCGACTTAGCAGAACCGCATTATGATTTACTTGCAACTCAAGTTACTTAAAAATATTAGAAGTTATTACATTTCAGATAGTATACAATTTAATCTAATAAACAAATAAGAAAGAAGAAGCAATAGAAAGAGATCAGTCACTTATTGCATAGAGAGAGAGAGAGAGAGAGAGAGAGAGAGAGAGAGAGAGTAGGTGAACAATTATGGTTAGCAGTTATAATTAGAGAAAGTGGGCAGTTGAAAGCTAGGTATAAAAACAATAAAATAGTTTGTTGAGGGTAGTTTAGGCAAAGTAAGATTCATACAACTTTACTTTTTGTGATACTAAATGAGTATAGATATAAAGAGATCGTCGTCGACGACAGCGGCCAATATTTGCTCGGTGGAGCATCCATCTCTATCATGTTCTATTTTGGAGAAATGGAGCCGAGATGGAAAAAAAGGATTAAAAAAATAAAAATTACTTAAAAATTTAAAACATATCTATATTATTAAAATAAAAATATTCTTGATATGGGGAAAAAAATTATTTAATAGCTACTAATTTTACGAAACATCTTATCGAAATGTTTTTCAAATTTTAACCACTAGTTTTATTTTCAAAATTAAATAATTAAACAATATTGATCAAAGTTTTAAATAATTTAATAGAAACATAAATTAATTAATTTTTTATTAGAAATTTACTACAATCACCTCAGAAGTAAAAATGAAGTCTCAGTTAATTTTAATGTCTTTTCGGTAAATGTCTTAAACATAGGAATCTTACAAAGCTTAATTTCAAGCTTACACAGCCATCATATTTTACTTCTTCTTATATACTCGTGTACATGCAAATTATGTCTTCACTTAAGCATTCAACACACATACTTCATGCAAGCGTGACGAGTTATTTTTATTTTTTATTATAAATTTTAAAATTTTATAACTTCTAATATACAAATTTACATTTTATGAAATTTATATTTTTGAAACATATTCATTGAGATCTATTAAATAGTACTTATATTCAATATGAAATTTAAAAAAAATAACCAGAGAAATATAATAATTTTTTATCTTTTTTAGAACAGAAAACTCTTTTGATTCCAAAACAGAATAAAATCTATCAATTAGCATTTTTATTTAAAACAATAAAATAAATTAAATTAATGAAAAAACTTAAATAGTAATAATAAATAATTTGAAAGCAATGAAAAAATAATTGTAATCTAATTTCAAGATCAAGAACTAATAGTTAGAGGCTTGAATGTTTATTTGTTTTACGTACTTTTATGTGTTTAATTGGTAGTATTTATTTTACGTTGATAGGCCAACTTTAGTAATTTTGATATTGTTAAAACTAATAACTTATAAATTATAGTTTATATTAAAGGTTGTGAGTGTTTGATAAAAATTATAACTTATAGCAGAAATAAAAGAAAAAGTAGCTATAGTTTATAACAAAAGTTGTGTTTGTTTTAAAAAAATTATAACTTTTAATTAAAATTAGTAATAAAAAATTAAAAATTATTAACAATAACTTTTTTTTTTCTTTTTATGACAACAATAACTTTCTTAAATACCGCTTTATTCATGAAACTTTTAAAGTAAAATCAAGCTAACCCATATCACTATAGGCCAGTCCTCATTAAGTTTGAAGCCCAAATTTAATTCTTTTAAAAGCCCAAGGAATCACTGGCCACTCACTAGAAAGATTTAGAAGATAATTCTATGGACTCAATCCCTTATGGACTTAAACCCATTTTAACACAAGGCCCAATCCTGAAACGCATAATTAACTAAAGGCCCAATCCTTGAGCCCATATGGAGAGAGAATAAGTGGAGTATATGATGTACTTATGTCATGTAAGAAGTTATGTAATGCTTAGGTCTTTTGTCATTTTTTTTATTTCTTTTTATTAAAAATAACAATATGATGCAGGAACATGTTAGAATATTTTGATTTTGGTTATGAATTTAATTAAGAAGTTTTTTTTCGTCTATTTTAACACATATTTATATATTTTTAGTAGTCAAATTTGTGTTGATCTCAAATTTATCTTTTTGAAATTTTTTATTAATTATGAATTTGTTAGAGAAAGTTTTCTATTAATTAAGGATTTGATAGAATTTAGTTTTCTTAATAAGTTGATTTTTTTATTTAGAATTTAACATTATAAATAAGTTGTACTGGCCTTATGGCCATTCAGTGGTAGTTGATTAATAAAAATTGGAGAGTATTTTATCTTTTTTCAGATTCTTTGGTATTATGTGTGAATTAACAAAGATTTTAATACCTTTAATCCTAGTATTCATAGAAAATCAATAGGTTTAAAAAAGGTTCTTACTTTCGGTATTCATTTTCGAATCAACAGATTCAAGTTCTTATTTCTTTTTTTTTCTTTTACATTTTCTACTGCGTCAGTTAGTGTTAGAAGTTGCACTTGATTTCGAATTATGACACAACAGAGAGTTTGTGATGATCGATATGCTGCTGTCAATGATGTGTATGAACAAGATAATACTACACGAAAAGTTCGAACGGAGGAATGAATGGCGCAAATAAATGAATCAATCGCTAGCCTAACTAAGCATATGATTGCCTTAATTGTTGTTGTTCTACCTCGCATTAATCCACTAAACTCAGGCTTCTTGGAAAAAGACGCGACTGAGTGACCTTTCATTTCACATATTATTCTGAATCCAATTGTAGATTGGAATAAAGCACCAATTTTTTGTGAAAAATTATTTTCTTTTGAAAATATTGACAAAGAAAATGTCACAAAATATTACCAAAAAAATTCATTTCACCATCCATCAGAGTTGCAAATCGTCATAGATTGGCCACTTTTGTATTGCAATTTGGAGAGGATTATATCAAATCCTAGAATTGGTAATGATGATGTTGCTGTATTAATTGTGCATGGTCAACAATTTGTTCAAGATCGTGAACCTTAGGTTAGGTTAAACAAAATTAATCTAAAGCAAAAAGTAGGTGCAGACAAAATGCGACTTGTTAAGTTATTTCAGAAGTAATAGAAATTCAAGGACGAATTTTCTCAAGCATGTGAGATTAATGTAGGAGACATGTTAGGATATTTTAATTTTGGTCATAATTTTAATTAAGAAGTTTTTTTTTTTGTGTGCCGTCTATTTTGACATATATTTATATATTTTTAGTAGTTAAATTTGAGTTGATTTCAAATTTATCTTTTTGAGAATTTTCTATTAATTAGAGATTTGTTAGGATTTTATTTTTTGAGATTTTTTCTATTAATTAGAGATTTGATAGAATTTAGTTTTCTTAATAAGTTGATTTTTTTAATTTAAAATTTTACCATTATAAATAAGTTGTAGTAGCCTTATGGCCATTTGGTGGTGGTTGATTAATAAAAAAATTACAGAGTGTTTTCTCTTTTTCTAAATTCTTTGATATTTTGTATGAAATAACAAAGATTTTGATACCTTTAATTCTGATATTAATAGAAAATCAACAAATTTAAAAAAGGTTCTTATTTTTGGTATTTGTTTTTGAATCAACGGACTCAAGTTCTTATATCTTTTACTTTCTTTTACATTTTTTACTGCATCATAATACCAATATATATATATATATACATATATTTGTATGTATGTATGCGTGCGTAATAAGAATTATATATTTGAATTCCCTATGCACCAAAATTTAAAGCCCATATTGCTTATTTTAACCTCCAAAAAATACATACACCACATTTGCTTGTAAGACCCATTTAAAATTTCTTGCCATTTGGCTCCATTTTTACACATGCCACCTCTATAAATATATTTGAAACATATAATAATTATTTTATATAATTAAATATTGGGTTCTAAATATATTTTAATTATCCAATTAAGATTTAAAGGAAAAGAAATCTTTCTCTTATTTTATTCTTATTTTAAATCAAGTAGAATATATATATCTCCAATCCCCACGGACCCCACCTAATATCTAAAATTATCAAATCAAAGCCATCATAAATCTTTTGGCCAGCCCATATATCCTTCCTCAACTTTGTATACAAGTATTGTTATAATCATATCTTTGTAAGTATAAACATGGTCACTTCGACACAAGGCACCAAAGTCTACCTATTTTTACTTCCTTTCATTGTCACAACCATACATAGGTAAATCGATCAACTAATGTAAGGGGTTTTGATTTCATTTAAGTTTTTTGCCTTTTGTGATTAAATTTTAGGGTTTACATAGCGATTTGTTCGGATGAATTTAAATTTTAGAGTTTAGTGACTGCTCTATAATTTGTGTGAGATTGCATAATTTCATTTTTTTCAAATGAAGTTAGGATTCATGTTACGCCCGTATACTGAGATGGTTGGGCAAATCAGGAATACCTATAAATTGTTGACAGACGTATACCCAAAACATAATGATAAATATCTTAATTCAGACACAATCTATCAAAGAAGTATAATGACATACTAATACTTGTAACATATAAGTATGTTTTCATATTTATGCTTTCTCGCATCAAGCCTGATAAATTTATAAAAAATGTTAAAATTATTGAATTTTCTCAAACTTATTAACTTAATAAATGGACTATACATTCAGTAGAATCAAAGTTGATCAACAATGTAGGCCTATTTGACTTCAAGAGTCAAAAAATTGTAAAAACATTTAAACAATTTATTTGTTTAGATAATCAAATGAAAACTTTTCAACTTATTAGTTTAATAGACATACAAATCTATTTTCATAAGTATCAATATTTACATATTTGTTTAATTCAAATAGCTTTTAAACATTTAACCATTTTAGGTGTTAATGGTAGTATTAATGCAATTCTAAGATATGATAGATGTAATAATTTTGTTTTATCTCTAATGGGTGTTGCACAGACTAGTCTATGCCATAGACCAGTCTAGTTTAATGTTTATTCGAATTTAAATTTTTCGTTATCTGATGCAAATATTTTTGATGCAGTAATTTTAAATTTATAAATGCATGGTTATTATGATTTTAATTTCTTCCCAAATCATAAACAATTAATGTTATTTACCGTATACATTATAAAGTTATGAATACTTTATGTCTGAATGCTATTTTACACAGTGATCCTAACAATACCACTGTGATTGAAAGTAATTTTTTAACTACACAAATTGTCAAACCCCGTTTAATCTAGTGGGATAAAATCAAAATTTTCACAAAATAGACTATCCTAAGAGCTATTATGCCTAGACCATATTTGGATAGTAACGTAGATCAAATTGTCCCAAATGTCTCAGGAGACATTTAAATCTCTTTTACTGGTCTAAATAATCCTTTAACTAGAAGTACTTCTTCTAGAAGACTACTTCGTTATCGAATATCTTATTCTCAGTCCGGTAGACTTTCAAAGAACATCACCAACTGTTTCAGAAATGAGTTTTCATATGTAATTTTCATGGGGCGGTAAAATCTATTTTTTTTTCACAAAGGGTTGTTTTCTCCGTCGTCCAGTCGACTGGATTAGATAATCCAGTCGACTGGATCGACAGTGGATTGGTTCAGTTGACTGAGTTAGATAGGTCAGTCGACTGGGTTGAGTTGGGGGAGGTTTTTCAAAAATCCAGTAGCCTTTCAGTCGACTGGATTACGGCATCCAGTCGACTGGATCCCTGTTTTGGCGTGGTCTATAAATTTCCAGCCCTAGATATTTTGTTAGATTTTTTTTTTCTACCTAAAAACTCCACCTTCTCTCTAGATTTTTGGTGAGCCCAAACTTGGTTTTTGACGTTTAGTCAGTAGTTCCTTGCTTTCCTCACTATGGGCTTCGCATCTATCTGAACGAAATCTCATTTCAACGGAGTTCAGTTATCGAGGCGTTGAGTTTTAACTCACCGAGGTAGGATCCTAGATTATTTTGTCATTAAAGGGTGCTACATGCAATTATATGCTTTTCTATTTGTTAAAAATGCTTTAAATGTTGTATTTTATCTTTAAACCATGTTTATTTGGATAAAAAGCATGTTTTGCACGTTTTCTTGGTTTATTACGTGTTGTGGGTCCGTAGGTGTCCGTGATTTTCAAAAAAGAGATTTAAAAATAAAGAGATTTGTGAAAAGTTGTAAAATCGTATTTTGGAAGTTTTGAGCTAACTCTCAGGGTTGAGTCTTAGATTTTTTAAACGTTTTGGTAAAAACGATGGAAACATGTTTTAAATGTTGTTTGGCCTCTATGATCAATGGATGACATGGCGGATAGCCATTAGATCTTTTTATACATGATTGATGTACAGTTTTAAAGGTTTTTGTAATCGAGCTACGTGCTGATTTTTAAATAATTTGTTAAATGTGCCATGACAGTGTGTGGATTGGGTGCTTCGTTCCCTCGGGTTAAGCCCGTAAAGAAGTGGTGGGTGCTTCGTTTTCTCGGGTTAAGCCCTTCGTGCCTTCGGGTTAAGCCTGTAAAGAGGTGGTGGGCGCTTCGGTCCCTCGGATTAAGCCCGTAAAGAGGTGGTTACCTTTGTGTGAGGCGAGCGTTGTTGTGATTCTGTATAGAACTTATCATTACCTAATAGGTCTTAAATGATTCAAGACTAGGGTAATGGATAGGAGTCTATAGTTGTTACATCTGTTATGGGTGTGACAGAGTCGGTACATAGGAATCATTTCTCGACTATATGATCCGAGTGAAAAATAGTATTTTATTACTGTTTTTCTTTAACTGTTAAACGTTATTTGCATTGTTTGAAATGCATGGTTTCAAGGATAGAAAACTTTTTTAGGCTCTTGTGGTTGAGTCAACTTTATGCTATGTGATTGCATAACCTGATTTACTGCATCATAGTCTGTTCTATTAGATTTTGGCTCACGTAGTGGGATTTGTGAAAACCTTTTCCAGGTATAAGTGATTATGAGGAGATGATCTAGAAGTGCCCGAGGTGGCAAAAGATTTTTGTATAGTTTTTCTTTTTGTTATGAAATTATGTATTCTTACATGTTGCATGTTTTTAGAGGCGTATTTTGTAAGCCGTGAGGCGATATATTATGCATATATAGAAAAGTATGTATGTTGTACTGAGAGATAAACCTTGAGTATTCTTTTTAATTTCAAATGTTGTATTTTTGGTTGATTGTTTTACAAGTAAAGAACTATTTTTTTAAAATGATGGTTTTGTAGGCTTTTTTACGTGACCGTGAATTTTGGGGCGTGACACATATAGAGACCATGAAAGAAAGCAAGTGTTATTGTCTAGGGGTGGTAGAGCTCGGGCTAGTGGATCGATGAAGAGCGCGCGACGATGACAGGACGTGTTTGGTGAATGAATAGGCAACGGTCGCGACTAGCACCTGCAGCGATGAGCATCTTTGGCTTGCGGCGGTCACTGCTGGCGATGACTAGGGCTGATGACAATGGCGGGTTGCACGACGATGGCTGCTTGCGGCGATAGTGGCTAGCGGCAATAGGCTTGCGGACTAGGGTTTCATATGATAAGCGGGAATGTGAGAGAGAGAGGAGGAGGGGGCGGGGGAGAATTGGAGGACGATGAAATATGTGCACGATCGAGAGGCGCGGTGTAAGCGCGAAAACAATATTAACGATTTTTTTATCTCGATTGCAAAGAAAATTCATGATTAAAAAAATTATAAACAATCTTCGTTTTTAAATAACTGAGATAAAAATTATATACAATCTCGGTTTATTTAATCAACCGAGATTAAAACATTACTTTATAATTTTTTATCACGATTTTAGTAAATTCCAAATTTTTTTAATTTTTCAAATATAATTTTTAAGTATTATTGTAGTAGTATGAGTTAAGTCATTGCATCGTAAGAGACGTACGCTACCCACATTCTATGCATTTCATGTTGTCCAATATCAAATGCATTACCATCCTTATCAAAACATTAAACTTCATTCATATAATTTTCAATAATGCTAGACGTGTTGCTTTTTTTTTTCTTTTTAATTTTAGCCAAATTTTTGTGGTTGATGATATATGTAATTATTAATATTATTTTCAACCAGCTTCTAGAAACATACATACGAGTGTTGAAATGTATGACAAAGTTGTCTAAATCAAAGCATATTAATAGCTTTACTTTCCTTGGTATGGCAAAGTTGTCTAAATCAAAACGTATAAATAACTTTACATGAAGAATAGCTTAGCTGATCAAAATGGGATCAAATCTTTCATCCATCCTCACGCCTAGTGATTATAACAAGCTTTGACATAGCTCGTGATGAGAGTTATGATGTCCTATGATTTGAAGCATTGTTCTGTTTGTTTTTGTTTTTGTTTTTTCTTGTTTTTTTTGCTAGTTAATGGAAATATGGGGCTCAGGATTTAAATCCTGGGTCATAAGTGCAGTAAGGTAGCTCACTGTAACTTGAGCTAGCTACTACTTAAATTTGAAGCATTATTGCATTAGCTTTAACCCTAATTATAGGAAAATTATTAATCAGTTAGTCTTGAAGTACTATGTGACATTTTGGACGTAGTATTTCTGTTCAATGAGAATGTGTCATGCATGTACTTTACTATTAGGTCACCTTTATCTCATAGTTACTCAACAAATGGGGTCTACATTGTTCTATTTAAAATATTTTTTTTTATAACTTGATTTGAAGAAAGTACTATGTAAACAATATTACATAATAATTTGAAATTAAAGAATAATATCCCTAATTATATAATCAAAACCAACAACCGATTGAAAGTAAGCAGCTAGGGGTGGTCATCACTACTATGTTTTGGAAAAAAAAAATCATTATATAATATTATTAGTCCTACACGTTTTAAAATTCTATAAGTTTGACGCACAATATTATTTGTACATACATTTTAATTCCCTATTTGAACCTTGCTAAATTGCAAAAAAATTTCTTTATTTTTGTATTTTTGTATCTTTTGGCTAAGATTTTTTATTCATTCTTGTCAACTTGATGAGATTAACCAAAAAAGTAAAAAAATTTGCCGAAAAGATGAAAAGATTTCACTTAACACAAAAATAAGTAATATTGAATTTGGTTTATTGGCTTATTTTAGCTTATTTTTGTATTTTCTAAACTTTTTGTAATACTTTGATCAAAATTTGTGTACTTTTTTTGATTCGTCTCAATGAAAAGAATTAAAAAATATAATAATTTGACTAAATAATAAAAAAATTTATTAAAAATTAAATTAAGCTAAAACAATAAATAAATAAGTAATTATTCCAAGCAGGACCAAAATATTGTGATCGTCTTTAATTGAAAAGACTCCGTGCCTACTGGCTTCCATTGCATGTAAAAATTGCCTCTTTGATGTGTCATTAAACCTATCATGATTAAAGTCCTAAACTATACTTCAAAGCATCAAATCAAGATAAAATTTTGGAGTGAGGTGGGGATGACATGATCACCAAGTGAGAGACATTATCCCAAAGGAGTTGTTGAATGACTTGCCTAACATGGATATTGATAGTGATTTTGGTGAATATTTGAAGTATTTTCTCAGTATTTTGGTGATTTGGGTGAATATTTGGAGAGTTTGGGCTAACTTAAAAATTTAACTTTTTTACTTTTAAACTATGTTTGGACGGCTGAAATCTTAAAAAGATAATAGGACTGTGATTCAAATTCTATATAATTCTTTTGTTTAAAATGAGTAGGGATAAGAAAGTAATTCTCGATTATTTATTCAATTAGGAATTACATTCCTAAATTAACTAAGAACTTGACTTCTACCTTCCCCATGATAATCTTAAATTATTTTTAAATTAAGTAGGAATTTGATTTCCACCATCTCCCATGATAATCTTAGATTCTAGGGTCAATCAGTAAAAAAAATAAAATATTCATATCTAACAATTTTCTAAAAAGAAAGTTTCCTAGATAAGATTCTTGAATTAATCCAAACACTTGAAAATGATTACTCTAGTTATCAGATTAGTAGGTATTTAATTCCCAACAATTGCATTTCTATTCTTCCTCATAATTTTTATCATCCAAACATGTCATTAAATTCACTACTAAAAAGCCAACTTATGTGGAGTCACTTGAAAATCTGATTGCTTAAATCATCGAGACTTTAAGAAATAAAAAGCCCGAAAAAATTAGCACATTTTTGCAGGTAAAAATCCCAAAATGTTTTATTGTTTAGATATTCCAAACATAGCCTTCAGAATGCATTATTTTTCCTTTTATTTTCTTTAAGTTGGCCGTAATGAAATATGTATAACCATATGTCATCAAAAAGATACTACTTGGAGTGACGAGATGACATATATTTGTAACATTTTGAGGCAGTTTAAGAAGACTCTGAACACAATTCAACCAGAGAAAATCAAATCAGATAATCAAATTCTAATGAATCACGGTGTATTATAAAATGGAGAAAAAATTGTTTGACAACAATATGAATATAAATAAGTCAAGTTTATTGTGAAAATTTATCTCCAATGCCAAGATGAATTTGGGAAACTCATTTTCTAGTTCCCCATATTTTGTGGATGTTAAACATGCTAGAAAATAATTCACTTGAACTCAACCATAATATTTGGCAAACCAATTAACCAATATTTTAAACTCTATTGTCTTTCCTCTCACATCATAGCACCAAACAAAGGAATGAAAGTGGGTTTTGGAATCTAATTTTTAATGTTGATTTCCACAAACAAATGTTGGCACAAGCATTCTTCCTTTTCCATTTCTTATTCACAACCTAGTATGGGCAAGAAGCATATTTAGGTGATGGGAAATATTATTGAAAAATATGTTAAACATGCCAGTTAAATAGTGTTTGATTCATTAAAATGATTTTTAATAAAACTAAAATTGAGATAAGAATGAGGATGAAACAGAATGAGGTGAGAATGACGATTCTTATGGCAATGTGGTATAAATAACGAATCAAATTAAGAATAAAAGTATTATTTTAATCCCTGGGATCAGACCATATGGCCAATTATGTCCAATAAATATGAATTTTTGTATGAATAATATATGTGGCATCTATATTTAGAATATATTTTTAAGGTTAGTATTTTTTTTTCTTGTTATTAAAATATCTAATATACCATTCATTTTTATTTTTAAATTGTAAAATTTCTAATATTAGCATAACTTTTTTTTTAAATTTATTGTTGAGTATAATATTGACATTTTAATTAATAAAGGAATTATAATGCTTTACTTAAAAAAAAGTAGTGTGTTCAGAATGTGGGCAGGCTTTTATTCTAATATTAAAGTCCTCATTAGATTAATAAAAATATAATTTTTGTACAATTCATTGAAACTTGTGAACTTAGATTTTGGTTTTCACAAAATATATAGGAAACTTGTATTTTCTCATGAAAAATGAACCAATTATTTTATTTTTTAAAATTACCAACAATTTCTGCGTATAGTCTATTTTCCATTCAAATAAATAAGGGTGCTTTAGATCAATACAATAATTTTCTTGCAATTCTCGTGTTTATAAATTAACAATTTAAATTCTTTTATCCATGTTTTTAAAAAAAATTTATCCGATTCAAGTCAATATAAGATTTTTTTTTCTTTCACTTTGCTTTCTTCTATTTTCACTTTGTATTATTATTTTTAATTAAACAGACCCGAAGGACAATTGCCATGATAATTCTCTGTGTCGTGGAGGTTATGGGTTCAAACTCTATGGTGGACAGTTGGGAATGATTCCCGTTTCTTTTTCCTTAAAATAGGTTTTTCTGGTGGCAAATTAATAATAAAAAAAAACAAATTAAGATATCTTATTTGGCAAAAAGGAAAAAAAAATATAAAAGTTAAATTAAAATGTTAATTCCTAAGGATACTCTATTTAAATTCTCACATTATTATAACAATAAAGTACATACATAATAACGTATTTACTACCTATAGCAACTATATATAATAAATATAATCAATTATATAGAATGTCAGTACTACTGTCTAATTTGAACAGTTATTCAATCAATTAGCATGAAAAAAGCTAATTTAAAAACTAATATAACAAACTACTTCAAACATTATTTTTATTTTTAACTTAAAAAGTAAAAAAAAAAATTAATTTTTAAGTTAGTTATCAATCATACCCTTAATGGCAAGCAGTAAAAAAAAAGTTTGTTTATTTGTTTACAAATGGATCTAATTATTTAATGATTAATTCTCTTTAATTTAAAAATAATAATAATAAAATATTAAAACTTGTCAGACGAGACTATAGCATTACCATGTATAAAAGATTGATCATGCATGCTACTAGAAAATAAAATATAATGGAAGAGTTTTTCAAAGAGTAATGATCAAGTTCGTGGCATGTGGAATAAACAACATTAAATTTATAACAGAATTTATAATATAATATTTGAAATTATAGTTTTTTATGTGTTTAATATTATTTATCCTAATAATTTGAAATCTTCCGTTTTGAATTCTGAAGGGTGCATTTAGTGAAATGGCCCCCGTTTGGGATAAATATGGCAAATTTAGTTTTTTTTCATTATTTTTTTCTCATTTTTTCTTTTGCTAGTTGGTCACAATTTTTTACAATTTTTGTTTGTGTTGACAAGAGAAATTGAAAATGTACATATGTTTAGATCAAATAATAAAAAAAATCCTTCTGAGACCGAAATAAGTAAAAAAATTTGACTTATTTACTTATTGCAATTTATTTTTGTTAGTTTTAAACTTTTTTCATCATTTGATTAATGTACTTTCTCACTTTTATAATGGTTCTATTTTAGATAATTGTTTATTTACTTATTTTATTTATCTTATTTTTGTCTTTAATAAATTTTTACCGTAATATTATTTTTTTTATCGGCCAAAGAGAATTTTATATAATAGAAAGAATTGCAACTAATTGGAGGGGACTCCCATACAAAGAGGCATCAAACTTTCTTAAGAGGAACAAAAACATAGTTGACAAGAGGCAACTCAAATTATTACATATTTAGATTACTCTCACACGGAAATGAATTGAAAAAGTAAAAAAATTTAATTAAAATATTAAAAAAATTCAAATAAGATAAAAATAAGCCAAAAACTCAAATTTTATGTTGCTATTTTTTTATTCATCTCATCATGCAAGACGATTTAGAAAAATAAATTTTTTTTACAAAAGATAAAAAAATTTAAAAAAAATAAAAATAAGCAAAATTAAAATAAATTAACCCAAACAGAGCCAATACACTTCAACAAAAAGATTAAAAATAATAAGTACGACAAAAAATAGAAAATATATACTAAAAATAAAAGTAAATAACATAAAATAAACAAATATGTTATTATGATGAACGAAATGCCATATATATATAAAAAAAAACACGTGGATCTGACGAGGGGCAAGAATGCTGCCGTTAATTGAGGCGACAGCCCTTCGATTCCCCAATGGTCTTTGTAAGTGTATGTCCCTCTTCTCATTTCGTTGCTATTTGTGGTTGCACCACATGCATACACACATTCTGTAACAATTATTTGATGTCTTAACAATTATTTAATGCTTCAAATATATAAGTTTTGTTTGGTAATTTGACTTTAAGTTAGGTTTTTGGTTTAAAATTATTTTAAATTAAAAAAAACAAAAATTCATTTGCAAGATGTATGAAATAATTAAGCCAAAAGTTTAAAGTGACTTTAAGTCAAAATACAAATTTTTTTTATTAAAGTTGCTATAATTTTTTAAAATTCATCTTTAGATAATTTGATATTCAATATGAATTTTGTTTGATAGATTTTTAGCGAGTACATTTTAAAAATATAATTTAAAAAAAAATAGATTTGTATTATAAAAGTTAAGATATTTTTAAAAAATATAAAAAAAACTATGTAAAAATCAAAAAACGTTAAAAGCATTTGAGTTGGAAAACAAAGTTTTTTAGCTTTTTAAACTTTAAATAAAAAAGACAAAAAGCTTAACTTTAAGTCAACTTAAAATCAGTTGTTAAACCAGACAATACTTAAGTGATGTTATAAAATATTTGAGAGTCAAAAGAATTATATGAGTCCCATATATTTGAGAATAGATTCCGAATGTGTTTATCGCCCGCAGGCGGCATGTGCCACCCGTGGCTATGCCTCTTGAAGCACAGAATAATTTTTTAAAGAACTTGTAATTGTAGGTTTCATATTTATAAGAATAAAACAAGACATTTGTCCTGGTGATTGAAGAATTTTTTGACTTGTTTACTAACTCGAGTTGTAATCTTGGCTTATTCGTCCATAGATAAAAAAAAATGTACAAAATTAGTTAAGATGAATTTTTGTGTTATGTGTTTTAAGGCTTAACTTGTGATAAAATAAAAACATTTAATTTATTTTTGTATTTCTTGGACTTCTTAATATTTTGATCTATTTTGTTGTCGGTTCATCTCGACAAAAAAATCAAAAAGATAAAATTATTGATTTGTCTAATGGACGATGGATTGGTCTCATAAAAATTAGTCGATATGCGCATATGATGGCCAGACGTATTGAGGTATCCATGTTAAAAAATGGATTTTGGGAAAATATTTTTGGACAAACTTTTTGTCAAAATAAATGTGGACCTATGCATCTTTTGAGATGGGTCAGAGTTGCTACGCGTTCTTCTCTTCTAACCACTTTGAATTCATACTATTTAATGTAGAAGTATGCTCTCGGTATGCTTTTTATGTGGTTGGATAGATCAACGTCTTATTTTTTTAACTCCACTGGAATTAAACCCGTTTACATGGGTATAGAGAAAATGGCACCGATTCTCTCAAAGTGTGTCGAATCTTGACATTATTTTGTAGAAGATTTTTAACAAATTAAAAAAATAATTTTAATGCAAGGCTAACGCTCAGAGCTTCATAACTCATAGATATACCTCTTTAAAATTAGAAAAATCACTCAATGAGTCCAAGTTCCCCTCTCAATGAGTCCAAGTTCCCCTTTTCATTTTCCAAAGCCACTGAAAATCTCGCCACTATTTTGATAATAAATCTCTACACAGTCACACAATTTTATTTTGCATACAGCGAGATTTTAAAAGCCAAATCCAGAAACATGTTCAACATGAAAAGTGTTCAAAACATCCCAAATATGCTTCCTACCAATTTTCAGAATTTATTTGCAAGTTTTACTATCCTAAAACCCTATTGGACAGTAGTAAAAGTTTGCACTCTTCTTGACTGAATATAAATGTGCGTAAGTGTTATAGGTTGTCTTGTTAAATTCTTAACTTTATACTATATTTGAGTTGATTTATTAAGTTGGTGATGTTATTTAAAGTATTTTAAGTGCTTATAATGATTGGACACTTGCATGCAATTTTAGTTAAATTTCATACATGTATGTAATATGTCATTGACTTAAGTTATTTGTGTAAAATTATGTTTAAATTATTATTTATAAAATTTATGCATATTATTCACATGTCATATAATCTATGCTATGCGTAGGTAAATTTTAAGTTATATGTTTAGTCTAAATTATTATAACATGTCATCATTGGGTGAGTTTTACGGAGTTTTCCGTTTTATTTTAAGAAAAGAATGAAAATTGAATCTTAGAGTTGGCACCGTGATTGATGGGATTGGAATATTTAAAATTTTGAATATTTGAGAATATTGTGATATTAGCTATATACGCTGATTTGTTTTGGGAGATTTTTGCCCTAAGTGATAAATGCACATTGTTGTGATATTTGTATTTTGGTGAAGACAGTTTAGATGGCGTAATAATGGCAATTAGATTTTGTGATCCCGCATTTGACCTTGACTTGAGAGTCAATGGCTTGAAGTGTTGACTTGTCCACGCCCTTGTTGTCAGTGATGACTCGGCTGGACACTTAGTTCGCTACGTAGTCATCCCACATCTTAAGGAAAGTTTTTTGTCGGTCGATAGACTTGGTCAGCATGGTTGGGATCATGGGGCTTAAGGATGGTTCACCTTGATTAGGAGAACTTGGAATAATTTAAGTTTAAATTGAATTAGAAAATTAAATTGGTTGCATCATTTCTCATCATAATCACTGTCATGATTAGCCTACTATTTTTATCTGTTGTGTTTTGACCTATTACTTAAAAATATTTATATGTTGGTGTGAGTTTCTCTGATATTTCATGCCAGGTTTTGAAGAGCTAGAAAAATTTATTGACGAGTATGTTGACGCGGATATAGAGTCTTGATTAAGAGTTTCACGCTTTCTCCCCAACCTTTCTCGGCCACGTAGTACCAGTTTTGTGATTGTCCACCTGTTTCTTGTATTGTTCGATGTACGTCAGAAAAAATCTTATTTGGGTTTGTACAATATAACTCTACGTATTTTTTTTTGGCATGTATGGGTATTATCATTATTTAAGTTTCGCAGCCCTATTAGGGCTTTGGTCATTAGCTCAGCCTTGCTTTCATGCGGTGCCTTGGATAGAGAGAACAAGAACTTAATGTTTTGCAACCCTCCCATGAATGCTGCAGAGCCACCTTGTCATTCATGTCATCTACTTAAAGCGCCTCGATGTTGAATCTAAACACATAATCCCTGATTGATTCTCCACTTGCCTATTTGACGTTCAGTACGTAAGTGACCAATCGGCGTTGTCTTTGTCCCTTAATGAAGTGCCCTATGAATAGTTTGCTGAGTTGCGTGAACATGTTCATTGATCTGGGCTTGAGGCAGCTGAACTAGATGCAAGCTGATCCTTTAAGGGTAGTTAGGAACACTCGATACATGATCTCGTCGGGGACCACGCGGAGAAGCATAAAAGCCTTGTAAGTTTTCAAGTGGTCCAGGGAGTCTTTTATCCCATCAAACGCTTCTGTTTGGGGCATCCTGAACTTCCATGGTAGGGGGTCCTCTGCACAAGTTCATCCACACTACTGATCATCTTTCCTTTTACTGCCTCCATGACGTTTTAGAGTTGCTCCCTCATCCATCTCTTTTCAAGCTCGATCGTGGTAGAAACCTCGGATCTGATATCTGGATAGACTTTTCCAACATATGGAGGATCCATGATCCTTAGGATGACTTGTCGACTCTCAACCTCTTCTCGGTCATGATAGTTGTTGATGTTCCCTCTAGCCCCTGGTCTCTAGCAGGGGGAAACATCATCGTTGGTGGGGGCGCAAGATTAGCCCCTTCGGCATTAAGCAGGCCAACGTAGATCGGTGGGGATTCCACTGCATGAGCCTCGAACCGTTGGTGGAGGGCTTGTGTTTGTTGTGCTAATTCTTGGACCATGTAAGTCAAGTCTGCCAGTTGTTCATCGATGCGTAGGTTGGTAGCACCTTCCACCGTGAGTGGGTGCTTTCGGTTGTTATCGGAGGTCATGGCTCTCGTTTCCACCATCGAGTCTATAAGAGAAAATATTTCCATAGACAGCGCCAAATAATAATACCTCGATAATGGATCCGAGCAGATTGGGCCGAGTGTTGATCTCTAAGCTCAGCCTGATTAGACCTGAAAGATTAAAATTCAAAACTAACACTCGTATAGTGTTGCCCCAATTACCCTCCGATGCCTAAGTTAATCTTTTGAAGTAATAATTGACAAATTGAAAAGATTAATTTTTTCTACATACTTGTAACGAGCGTGTTCCTTTGGTTATCTTTTGGTTATATAAGGGAATTGAATACTGATTATGTAAGATCCCATGCATCATGCCTTGGAAATCTCTTGATATCTCGAAAAATCTGCTTAACCCGTTAAAAGCGGGAGCGAGCCCTCTATCATCGATGAAGGTTACGGTGGCTGAGTCATATGCTCGATCCTGCTTGACCGAGTGTCACATTGATTTCCTAGTTCGAACAACCGAGTAGTCACTTGGTCACATTTGACCGATCCTCATCACTTACTATTCATTTAATAACACAAATGTAATTTTTTAAATCAGTTAACGATATCTGATCAACTTAATTTTTTTAGTAATAATACATACACTAAGAACGTTAAAATAAATAGCTCAAATCATTAAAATATGTCAATTTTAAGCTAAAAATATCCCGACTAGACTAGTGGGATTGGAGAAAAACCATTTCTTTTTGTAAATTGTAATTGAAAATCTTTGCAGAAGATGCCATTGTACAAAGTTATAAAATGAATTGCATGTGTCATATGAAAAATATTATTTATTCAAAAAATTGTATTCAAAGGAAAAAAAATGTGCGAAAGACACAGGGGTATTTGAGAATGCTACTGCTAGTAGTTTTTAATTTTATACTATTAATTTTAACTATAAATTATAAATTTTTTTAAACACTTAACTTTTACTATAATTTATAATTATTTTTTTTATTTTAATTGCAAACTATAATTTATAAATTACTAACGATAGTTTTCCAAACAACACCATGGATATCGACAGATTTAAGAGTGAGATAGTGATAATTTTTTGCAATGCTTTTTTTTTTGCCTTGTTTGGACAAAATTCTTCCAATTTGACTTATTTTTGTTTTATATGAATTTTTTTTATCTTTTATCTAAAAACATTTACTTTTCTAAACCAGCATCGATGAGATGAACCAGAAAAATAAAAGATTTTAACTAAAAGATGAAACGAAAATAAGCAACATTAAATTTGTCTTATTGGCTTATTTTCATCTTTTTTGAACTTTTTTTTTATATTTTTTATCAGATATTTTTATTTTTTTGACTTATTTCAATGAGAGATGTTGAAAAGTGTAATAATTTAATTAAACGATAATTTTTTTTACTAAAAATAAAAAAAATAAAATAAAATAAACAAATAAGCAATTATTCCAAACAGAACTTATCTTTATTGATAGTGCATAATCTTGGCTTCAATTGCCTTGCTCTTCATTTCCCAATTCAATGCTTTTGCACATGAAATTGAAAACTAAAACAAAATAAATGAAAATAACATGTCCAAATAATGGAATAGTTGTTTAGAGCCTCAAAGACAAGTCAAGCTGGCTGAACTCCTCTTCAACAGTTTCACGCCTGTACTCTTTACCCCAACCACCATCACCCTCTCTAGAACCATAATTCATCTCTCTCCTTCCATAGCTCATCATCCCACCTGAAAACCCTCCCTGGCTCTCGAACCCTGTGACCGGCAGCTGCGCACGTTCACCGTGGCTCGAATCGATCAGACTGGGTCCCGAACCTTGGTGGTTCCATCCGGCATGTGGCCGGACGGCTGAACTCAGCAGCTCCTGGCTTTTCTTGGCTAGGGTTCTTTCAAGCTTGTGAGCATTCTGGTGACCTCCAAGGGCTTGGGAGCTGTAGAATTTTTTCTGGCAATAATTGCAGGTGAAAATTCGACGTTTTGATGGACGCCTTAACGGAGATGGAGAAGAAGAAGAAGAAGAAGTCGACCTATCCAGAACAAGGTCCATGCTTAGCATAGTATTAGGTGGACTCATACTAAGAGAATGGTCAGGTTGGGAACTCATGGCTGATAGAAATAATGAACAATATTCAGATTTTAGGATTGTAATTGTATATAAAAGTACGGATTGTATATAAAAGTTGAAATCAATGTCTTGTAGATCAGGAAGAGAATGTTTTAATGCAAGTGAGATGAATGATAGATAATTCTATACTAGGTGGGTGGAGAGAGAGAGAGAGAGAGAGAGAGAAGAAAAGAAAATGATCAAATTTACACAGGAATGGAGAGAATAAGAGATAAGCCAAGATATATAAAGTGGGAGGAAGAGAAGGGTTTGCTTTGCTTGAGATGTGTAAGGAAAATAATAGGCTTCACTTGGAATAATAGGTTAATTGGTTTATTTATTTTGATTATTTTTTTTAGTGAACTTTAATTAGTATTTGACAAATAAAAATTATTTTTTGGAATCCTATGTCCAGATGAATCATAAATGTAAAAAGGTTTCATCAAATGATCAATAAATTTTTTTAAAAAATAAAAAATAAAAAAAAGTCAAAATGACCCAATAAGAATTTTTTTTTGGCTTTTTAATCTTTAGTAAAAAAAATTTATATTTTGGCCAAATAATTTTTGGATTGTTAATCAAAAAATGTTTAGTCGGTTTGCAGTACTCAAAATTTGTAGTGGTTCTTCTTCAGATCTTGATCGTTGTATAAAGAATTGTTGGATTAACGAAAATAAACTGAATTTTAAATTTAAATTTTGAAAATTTTATTCAAAAAAAATTCTCAAAAAATATAAGCTCATCGGCCCAAGTCCAAGCCTGACACCGCTGGACGACGACTTGTGTGTGTGTGTGTGGTTTTTCAAGTCAAGCCTATACTCATATTTGAGTAGGTTCTTTCCATCCACAACACTGCGCGCTGCTAACGGGTCATTTCTTTTCTCTAAACTTAGTTTATATATATTTACAAAGTTTTTTTTGAACTATCAATATGGGATAGAGAATTCATCATTCTATTAAACATATCTTCAAGTAATGATTTTGAATATTAATTTTTTATTCACCTCTAGTTGACGAATTTTAACAAATAAATACATGTCCAAACAGCCACTTTAACCCGATTTATTTTTTTATTTTTAAATAAATAAGAAAATAGATTTGAACCTCAAGAACTTTTGTGCATGTAAATAAACTATACATAAAGTTACAGTAAAAGTTTTAAAAACTTTTGATGAATCTAAATCACTCAAAAAATGGCAAAAATCAGATTGTTTTGATAAAAACCTTTTCTGGATAGATTTAAAAAAAATGGAGATTTTTTTTGTGGCTTTTGGACACCTATCATTTGCATGCATAGCTATATCTTTCATGTATATGATTTATACATGAACTATATACCATGTACATATATGAAAATCAAAAGAAAGTGATAGATAATGAGGAGAGAGAGAAAGAACAAAAACTAAGCCTCAAGACCATATTTCATGAGTTTGAGCATGGATATTGAATTTTGGTAAGATTAGGAGATGAGATGAGACTTGTAAATGAAAAATAAATGTACAAAGATGTTGTTTTTACCTTGAATGTGCTTGGTGAATGATGGAATTGAAAGCACCTTAATTGAAAATTTAAGAACACTATGAATATCTTGAAGAATACTCTCAAGCCTTACTTTACTCTCACTAAATTTTACTTAAACACTCCGAGAAAATACAAAACACAAAGAAGAGATGAGGGAGAGAGAGAGAGAGTGCCAAAATTATGGGGTGTTTGTCTTCATTTAAATGTATTTTGTTAGGTTTAAGAGGCTCATTAACTACTACTTGTAAGACCTAGGGACCTAGGGACCTATGGCCACCAATATGTTATGCATGGCTTACACACACAATCAAATAATAGGCTTGAGTGTCCCACACTCAAGTTAGGAAATGTTGGCACCAAATTCAAATTTTTGTACGTATAATATTGATATATTGTATATTTAATGTTATATATAACTACATTGTACAAGAATTGTCTTCAAAAATTAATTTAATATATATTTTTAAGTATGATAATTATACATTACATGAAAAATGATTTTTTGCGTCAAAACGTTTTGTGTCAGTAGTCATTACCGTATCAAATAGTACCTTTTGCGACTATTACAATTTGTCATCTAAAAAAGCACGTCATTTGAGATAGTTTTTGACCGTCGCAAAAAGTGATAACAAAAAATGACTATTTGAGACGATTTTAGCTGTCGCAAACAAAAATGGTCGTAATAATAGGTTATTTGAGACACTTGTTTCCTGCCATGGTAGCAAAATAGAGCATTTGTGACGGTTTATCTACTCATGCTGAAGTTGAGCCCAAAAAATGAAGCTTTTGAGACGGTTTTTACTGTCGTTAAAAGTTGGACGCAAAATGAGTCATTTGAGACGGTATTTTACAATTGTAAAAAATTTGGTCAAAAATAAACTAACGTATTTGTGTATTTTATGACGGTCTGAATAATAGTTACGATTGATTTATTTTATTTTATTTATTTGTTTTAAATATTTTTTTATTTTATTAATTAAAATTTTATCTTTTTAAATTTTTTTTATCGAGAAAAAATTAAGAAAATTGAAAATTTCTATTTAAAGATAAAAAAATTGATTTTTTTATTTGTATATTTAGTAGATTGAGTGTTTCTAAGATAATTATTAGTATTTTTTTGTTTATTATTATTTTTATTTTTTAAAACTTGTAAAATTTTTTACTTTTTACTCTCTTTTTTTTTATATTTTTTGTGTAGCGGACTGGTACGAGTTTATTAACAATTATTAATTACTCTAACGTAATTAAAAATTTAAAAATAACTTTTGACGATAATATAATGTATTATGTGCGGTTGCTGTGACCAAGAACTCCGGGATATGATTTGAGAATTTATTCTATGGTATCAGAAAAACTTAATGATATAATTGAAATTAATTTAAATTAATAAAAAATTTAAAATATAGTGAGCTTCATAAAATAT
>JAOTRH010444373.1:0-32008 GCA_034768845.1 Heliamphora exappendiculata
CTCATACAAATGTGTGTAGAATCCAAATAGATGCATGTGCCTAAATTGAAAGTGGACATTGCGAACTCTGCATTGAAAAATTTCTCCTTTAAATCCTTCTAAAATCAACTGGCGAAATCAAAATCTCTCCTTTTCTCTGTATCTGTAAATCCCTCGCAAAACCCTATTCTTGCTTGTAAATCTCCTTCAAGGAGTTCGACAGATTCGTCCAAGAGTCTTACTGATCAGCTCAATTATGTCGAAACTCTTTAGGGACGGGAAGATCAGTGTCTCGAACCCTAAGGTGTGGATCGTAGTCGGCGTCAGCGTCAGCGTCGCTGGGATTTTGATTATCGCCGAGACTCGGCGGCAAAGACTCAGAGCGAGGAGGTTAGAGAGAGAAGACTTCGGTGCTTTCATCGAACGCTTCGAGCTTTTTCCCTTCCCCCAGCCGCCGCCGCCTCCCACCGCTCGGCAACTTTTCTCTGGCCTAACATTTGCCATCAAGGACATGTTCGTGTCCCATGAATATCTCGTTCAAAACGTTTGCATACTACATACACACACACACATATACAGAAATCCATAGGATCAATCACAGAAGATGATCTCAATCATTTGTATACATGTGCGATTTCAACTCTAGGTGGGGGTCTTCTAGGGTTTCGGATGAGCCGCGCAGACAGGGAGGGGGAGGGCGCGGTAGGGATTCCAGTATATATATATATATATCGAGAGAGAGAGAGAGAGAGAGGAGAGGAGGAGGAGGGGAAGGGTGGTCGGTGGCGAAACGAAGGCGAGGGTGGCGACAAATGTGGATGGCGGTGGCGGTAACCGGCACCGAAAATGGTCGCCGGTGTAAGAGGGCGTTGACAAAATCAGGTGAGAGAGAGAGAGGGGTAAAATGTTGGAAATCAAGTGATAGAAAGAGAAGGGGGTAAAATTGGAAAATATGTAAAAAATTAAACATAATTAATTTATTTCTGTTAAGTAAGTAACAGAGGATTAACAGTTGAATTAATTTGATGTAAAAATTAAACTAAAAATAGAATTAGTGTCATTTTAAAAAGTTTAAAAAGTATATTTATTTTTGTCAAAATTCTCACGAGTGGTCAGTGTAATTTATTCATTCTTTATTCATTTTTATACTCTTCCTTATGGGTAATTCTCTCCAAAGAGTTCTACAGAATTAAAAGGGAAGGAAATTGGGATTAAAAAAACAACGCAAGGGGCTCAAAGCCACCCCTCACGCTTCTCCATCCTCTGCTTATTTAATTTTTTCTCTTTCTCAAAGAGCATTGATTCAAAATTTTGTCTTCTTCTTCTTTTCTCCATCGAAATAACTTGAATATGAGAGTGAGTAAAGAGGCTTCCAGGATTTTCTGGATGATGAGAAAGGAAGCCTCGAAGCTACTTATTCCGTCAGCCCCTTCCTCTCCATTTCTCCTTTTCTTTGCTTCTTTCCTTAATGTGAAGGCTTGTGTAAGAGCCTAATTTATTTCATTTTTTCAATAATTTAAGTGTTAACAGTGTTGGAATGACCGTAGGAGTTTGGTTTAAGTTCTTAAAAACTATTTTAGCATTTTCCAGCAGTCCAGTCGACTGGATGGGTGTCCCCAGTCGACTGGGGTTGGATCCAGCCGACTAAATTGAGATTCAATCGACTGAACGATGTCGGCAAGGCTTATTTTTGCAATTCCAGTAGCCTCATCCAGTCGACTAGATTAGGGGTTCAGTCGATTGAGCCGTGGATTTTTCCCGTGTGTATAAATAGTAGAAGCCTAGAGATATTTTGAGATTTTTGTTTTTCAGATTTGGTTTCTCTCTCATGAAACCTCTGCTTTTTCTCTAGATTTTGACCTGCCCGGAGCTCGATTGTCAGCAATCGGACAACGAATTCTTGATGTTGGTGTCGGGGGCTTCGCGTTCATCCGAACAGAATTACGTTTCGTTGAGGTTCGATTTTTGAGATGCCAAGCTTTTGGCTTAATGAGGTAGGATTTTAGACTATATGGTTATTTAAGGGTGTTTCATGCAATTATATATGTTTTTACCGGGTAAAAAATGTTTTAAATGTCATATTTGTGTTTAAACCTTATTTTTCGGGTAAAAAGTATTTTTTTTTCTTTTCTTGGTTTATTATATCGTATGACTTGTGGATGTATGGTTTTCAAAGGTGGTTTTGAAAATGATAGTTTTGTGAAAAATATCGACAGATTATGTTTTGGAGGTTTTGAAACGTTTTGTTAAAAATTGAGAAAAATATTTTAAAAATATTTTTGTTGATCTCCATGTTGATGGATGAATCTATATACATGTTTGATATATATTTGTGAAAATATTTTCGTAGTCGAGCTACGAGTTGGTTTTTGAAATATTTTTATAGACGTGCCAGGATAACGGATATGTGGCGTGAGTTGTCCTCGGTGAAAGTCTAGAAACGTGCGTAGAGTAGGTACCTTTGTCCTTCGGGGTAGTTCCCATAAAGAAGGTGTAGGTGCTTTTGCCCTTCGATTTTAGTCCGTAAAGTCAGCAGTTACGTTGTGGTGGCTCCGTATAGAACTTGTTCTTACCTAATAGGTCTTAAATGATTCATGGATTAGGTAATGGGCATGAGTCTATAGTTATTATCTCTGTCTCTTTGTGGCAGAGTCGGTACATAGGATTCATTCTCTCTTTTCTCGGTGTGTGATCCAAGTTGAAAATAACGTTTTGCTTATTGTTTTTCTTTAACTGTAAAAACGTTATCTTCATTGTTGATATGCATGGTTTTAAGAATGAAAACGTGAAATTTTATGAAGTAAAATCGTTTTGAGGTTTGTGTTAACCTGATGGAAAACTTGTGGTTTTCTGGATAGAAAACCTTTTTGGCTCCGTGGTTGAGTCATCTTATGCTTATGATTGCATAACCTATTTTACAGTTTTATAATCTGTTTCTATTGGGTTTCGGCTCACGTAGTGGAATTTTGTTAAAAAAAAAATTCAAGTGAACGTGGTCCTGTACGTTGCTCTTGGGGTGGCTGGAGGTGGCTGATGACAAGACTAATGTTTTGTTTTTGTTAGGTAGTTTGTACCTTGTATATGTTTCATGTTGGTTATAACATGTTGTAAAGCATTATATTCTTATGAATGTATGCATGATTTATCGCTTTCGAGAGAACCGTGGGTTGGTTGTTGTTTTCCGTAGTTTTTTACTACACTTTCTGTTGCTTGGTTCAACGATTTACAAAAAGAGATTTTTAAATGATTTATGTTTAATTTAAACTCTTGTGCTTCGAGGGAGATTTTGGAACGGGCTAAGCTTTTTTTAAAAAGAAATGATTTTTTTATCCAAAACATGTATTTTGTTTTAAAGGCTTGGCTTTGGGGCCGTAACCGTAGTCTTTTGGGCTACTCTTTTAAATAAAATAAATCATCAGTAGTGCGTTTTACAAAGATTTTAGCCTCGTTTTGGCTTTCTGGTTTTCTTCCCTTTGGTTGGGCAATTTTGGTGGTTGTTTTGTGATTTTTCGAGTGACCCAGAGTTTGGGGCCTGGCAACTTAGTATCAGAGCTCTGGGTTCGAATACGTATGAGCTGTGAAAAGATGGTGCATTACGTTTTGAGAAAAGATGTGTGTGTGCTTGGTTGCCTGTGTTTGGAACATGAGCATGTTAGTTGTTGAGCATGTTGATGCCGTGTATATGTGAGCGTGGAGGTTGGACTTTAAGAATGATTATTCTTGTCATCGGGCATTTGGATTAACAAATTTGGGAGCCAAGTTAGAAACGCGTTTTGTGGACGTGATTTTTAATAAGGAATTTAAGTAAGTTATCCAAGGAGATGCATCATTCTTATCTTTTCTCCTCGGTATCGGTGTTGTGTTTGCATAATTGTTGTGGCTATGTGTAAGCACGATTATGTGGCATGCGTTAGAAATAACATAATAGATCGATCTTAGGTTGTCGTGTTTTATATTTTTTTTTATATATATCCTATATACCCTTTGAGACAATGAGACCGTGGTTTGAGTCTTGGATGTGCGACTCGGTGCAGTGGTTATCTTTCAGTAAGGTTGTGGGTTAAGCGTTAATCACTTGGTGCGTTGTGGAACTCATCAGTGAGTTGGGTTTAGCCGAGAGAGGTTGGCTTCAGTTGATAAACCGTCGAGTGTTGATATGAGCAGAGTTTTATTCAGGTGTAGTCAAAGCATCGTTATGGCTTTAGCTTGGATAGTTAACTCCTCTTGAGCGTATGCTGCTGGAGGTTAGAGTTGTGCTAAGGATAGCCTTGGTAGGGGCAATGAGGTGTCGGAGACCCTTGGAATGAATTGTTATGACTAGATTGGTGGATAGATTTGTGGATCGTGACAATCCCTTTTGGTTAGGGTTTGGTGTACATGGTTTGGCCGTGTGGGGGATTAGGTACGTCGTGAGCCATGCTATGTCATGAGCCGTGTATTCAGGATGGGATATAGACGGGAACATAGTGGATGGGAGCGTAGTAATCCTTAGCCGGGTGTATGTTGAGAGAGCAAAATGTGAGTGGTTCTGGAGATATTCCTTGGTAGTCAGGATGTTGATGGTGGTCAGTAATACGTTGACGGTAGTCAGAGTAGCATCTGAGAAAGTTGTTGAAAGTCTGAGTAGTTCTGATGACTTTGGACATTGTCTACCTCCTTGAAGTTTGAGAATTGAGTTCCGAGTGAGTAAGCTCAAGGATATGGAGACGAGTATGAGTTGTAGTTATGCCAGAATGAGTATGGGTTGCGGCTGTGTTAGAATGTGTAAGGATTCAGGCTATGATTCTAACCAGCGATGAGTTGCATTTCTGTGGGATTTCTACGAAAACACAGGTCTGATCGTTATCTTAGTGATCAGGAGTTCGTGTTTGGGAACTGTGCTGGGTGCATGAGGTTCGAAAGAACCGTAGAAGGGTTCGATAGTGTGGTTGGCTTAGTGCCGAGACAGCGCATCCTGAGTATGGTATGTCTGGAGGTTGCTTGTGTTCGACCTTTAGTTCAAAGATGGGTATGTTGTTTGCCCAGGGAAAACAAAGTGTGGTGTAATAAGGTTCAGCAATGTACCATGTGGTTTGGCTGGCTTGGGACGATAGGTGAAAGATCGTGAGGTACGATGCCAGTGATTAATGCGTGTTTTGAGAGCGAAAGTGCAGAATGTGTGGTTGTGGGAGTTATTAGTAACTATGGATTGAAGGTCTCAGGATTTGGGTTTCTTTTGTTTGGTGTCGTGCGCTATCTATGTGAGTTGTTTGGACAGTGGGTTCGAGGTCGTGACGAGACTTGGATTTACCTAGAAGGAGTTAGGTGAGTAAGCGCGACCTTGTGGAGTGAGATCTTGGCGTGACGGGCATGTTAGCATGTGTCTTCGTGCACTGTTAGTAATGAGCATGTAAGCTTATGGGATGTGTTGTACAAGGTATGCAGATTGATGGTATTCGCATGTGTGCGAATGGCGTCGAAAAGTTGAGAGCTTGGTGTAGCGGACGGTCTGAGTACCGTTATCATGGTTGACGGTTGATGTTTGACTGTGGTCGATGTGGCTTCACGGTAAGATTTACAAGGTTCTTTGATGGCCAAGTGTTGATGAGTACTGGAAGTACGCTAAGGTTAGGCCATGATTTCTTCTTGACCATTTTTTTTAGGATGGAGAGAGAGTTTACGATTGTCTGATGCAAGTTGTTTCATCTCGATTGGAGAGAGATGCTGGGTTCCTGATTGATTCAGGTTTTGGTTGTGTACTGAGACTACAAATCTTAGTGGATTTGGTATCCGTGTTGTGATCCTTCGAGTTGTGCCTTGAAAGTTTATATCGCCATGATTGAGTGATTGTGGGCTTGATTCTTCGTGGTTTCGATGCGTGGTGCATGGATATGTGCCTTCGTGCATGTTAAGCGTTTATATGTGTGTGACCTGGGATTCGATTGCTCCCGCGGTTGGAAACCGTAAAGAATTGCATGATAGGCTTAGTATTATCCTGTGGTGAAAGACTGTAAATGAGTACATATGAGTTGGTAAGCATAGTAGATTGTAGCAACCTAGTCGGAGTATGACTTGTGATGCATGATGGGTGAACCATGTGGGTTGTGTGCCCAGTGAGGTCCGGTTGGTGGACTAGGAGTGCTTATACTTGTTCTTGTAGACGACAGATTTGGTGATGAGACACAGAGTTCTTTGGCAGTGATCAGCTGAGAATCGTTAACTGTTGTCTGCAGCTTGTTCTGGATTGTGTAGATATGGTTGTACTTCTAGCTCTTGACAGATTGGGAATTTTGTCAGAACAGTACAACTGCGATGTTTACATGGCGGGTTTTTGGTTGATTTTTGTGAGTCTGGCTTTTATTCTTCTTGAGGACTTAGAACTCCTCAGAGTTCTTAGAGTCGAGTAGTGGTTCTCGACTGTGGTAAGCGTTGTGCTTGGTATAACCGTTTGTTTGGATGTTGGTCCCGAGTGTGTGGTTTGATGTCGGATGATGGCCATTTGTTTGCTTTATCGGAGGATGACGATCATGCTTAGTTTGAGGTTGATCTGTATTCTTGGTATCAGTGAATTGATAGCGAGACATCGGGTCGTGTAGTGACGTGCTGTTGCACGGGAGGTATGAGTGGGTTTATATAGGTTGTTGGATGCCTATGAGATGTTTTGTTTACGGAATGTGTTTGGTCGAGCAACTTGTTGAGATCACGTGTTTTGTCGAGCGACTTGTTGAGATCGGGTGACTTGTTGAGATCAGTTTCTTACTACACTTTCCGTTGCTTGGTTCAACGGTTTATAAAAATGAATTTTCAAATGGTTTATGTTTTATTTAAACTCTTGTATTTCAAGGGAGATTTTTGAATGACTTAAGCTTTTTTAAAAAGAAAAGATATTCTTATCCAAAACATGTATTTTGTTTTAAAGGCTTGGCTTTGAAGCCGTAATCGTAATCTTTTGGGCTATTCTTTTAAATCAAATAAACACTGAGTAGTACATTTTACGAAGGTTTTAGCCTCATCTTGGCTTTCTGGTTTTCATCCCTTTGGTTTGGGTAGTTTGGGTGGTTGTTCAGTGGCTTTTCACGTGACCTGGAGTTTGGGGCGTGACAGCTTGATTAACCCTTATTCTCCTACTAACATTGGTGGGTCAGAGAAACAAAATTGGAGTCCTAAAATCTCCTCTAGAGCTGCGACAATCCCTTGATTCAGCGATGAAACTCTATGCTTTTTTTTTATTATTTCTGTTCTTTGTTCTCCCATGAAAGTTGATAAGAAGGGAGTTCTTTGAGATTTTAAGAGGATGGGAATATGAAATTGAAGCCATTAAGGCAATTTCAAAGTCACCATCACCGCAGGTTATGCCATCCTTTTCATTGTGATTTTTTTTCTTTTCTTTCTTATAAAGGTTTAATTAATACTCTCTCTCTTTACAATTGAAGAGTTTGAACATAAAATTCAAATTCACCAATGGAGGAATTAAATTTACATAGTAAAAGGAGTGACCTGGAGCCGTCAAAGAGGAACTCCTCAAAGTGGCTGAAACCCTGGGAAAGGAAGTTGGCGAAATTTCATGACGTTACGGCTCTGAGAGGTAGGATTTAGACTAATATTGATGCCTCGCTATGATTTGTGTCAAGTTACTTGATAATTTCATGAAAATCTTAACTTCTGTGAAATTAATTAAGATTCTAGATAATACATATGTTATTGGATTTGAGTTTACAATAGTTAATTGACATAGAACTTTGGATTAATAACCTAAACCTTGTAACTCAAGGATTTGAAGATTAGGGATCAAGTTGTTAACTCAAACCAAAATCATGAGAGTTTCGGTTAGAACCAAGATTTAAGATATAAATTGGTGGGTTTAAGCCAATTAAATGTTGAGGATACATTAGGGTTGAAGATTAGCCATATTGAGATTAAACGGTAAGTTGGTTATATAAAATTGAAGAGTTTAACTTAATTATTTGGACTAAGAGAAACTTGGATGCGAAAAATCTATAGTATGATGTTGTATAAATTGGTTCCTTTTTAAAAAAAAATTTAAATATAGGATTTAAAATTTGATTTTTGTTGAATATGAGAATGGTGAGGAAAAGAGTTGAAGATAGTTTAAAGTAAAGTGATCTAACAGTGGGAATTTAAATTGATGTCTTTGGATCAATGTATAAATTTGAGTGTACATGTTTTGGTTATGACATCATGGTTGATAATTGGAGTATGGAAGGTACTGGTTTCTTGATGAATGAACAAAATGAGGGAGTTTTTAATCTTAACTTTGTTGAATTATGGTGGTGAATTCAATTTATAATTGGGTAAATTACATTGACCTCCCATGATGTTCACAAAACCATCAACCACCTCTCTTGTGGTTTTTAAAATGTCACCAATTTCTACTCAAGTTTAATTTTACATTAAATTAGTCAAATCGTTAAATTTTCGTTACTACTTTAGCGGAAACCACAAAAACCATCCAAAACCATAGGGGAGGGGATGTTAGGGTAGAGAGAGGAAGAAAAAAAAAAAAAGAGAAAGCAAAAAAAAAAGCTCATGCGCCGCACAAAAACCCACCAAAATCAGGACTTTTTTTTGCTTTCTCTTTTTTTTTTCTTTCTCCCTCTACCCTAACCTCCCATCCCCTCTGGTTTTGGTGGATTTTGGTGATTTCTGATAAAATAGTAATGAAAATTTAACGATTTAATTAATTTAATGCAAAAACTAAATATGATGGGAGATTAGTGACATTTCAAAAATTATAGGGGAGGTGATTAATATTTTTGTGAACCTCAAGGGAAGTCAACGTAATTTACCCCTTATAATTTAATTAGGGTACTTGAAATGATTACTAATTCATGGTTTATGGATTTGGGCTTTGTGCACAAAATGGTTATATTTAATGATATATGATGTATGAAAGTGAATCAATTGGTGTCGTGTTTTAGACATAATTACTTGAATTGTGGAGCAGATGTTTATGAATTTTGAATATAAAGTGACTTAATTTCTAAAAGTGGTGTTATCGTCGAATACATGATATATGAACTTGAACTTAAGACGTGTGAAATTAATGAACTATAAGTCATATTTGAATGTATAACTACAAATTAGATGAAGATTGAACGAGGTGAATATCTTCGATTCATTAAAACATTGTTAGCTTTAAAACTTATTAATTTGAATTGGGAACAATATGAAGTTATGACAATAGTGAGAATAAAGTAAAGGTGAATTAGAAAGGAAGCATTTATATGCAAATATGAAGCAAGAATTGAGATATGTAAATAGTTGTAACTCATGATATAAACGCGTGAGTTCGAAGATATAAATGTTGCGATTGAGGCTAAGAAATGCGAAAGCTTGAACTTAGCAAATTAAATTAATAGTATGATTGGAGATATGGAAGAATAGTGGAATTCTTGTCAAATTTAAGAATTTTATGTGGAAATGTTCAACAAAATGGTTTGAATTCATCAAAATGAACGTTGAAATATAATGAGAAGAAAATGGATTCAAAGGCTAAACGGTGAAATTTATTGAATGTCAACAAGCGGTTTGATTATATGAAATTTGGTTTATTAATGGTTTAATGGCTTGAGGAATTGAATTTGGGAGATGGATTCCCAGTTGTTAATGAATAATGATATAATTAATCGAATATTGTACCGAGGATAATTGAAGTGAATGTGATCAGTTGGGCTTGACGAGCTCCGCGATAAAAGACCAAAAACTTGCGCAAGATGGGTGCCGCGTGCCCTTGGGTTAGCCCCCGAAAAACGGACGTGATTGTGATGTGGTGAGTTATAGAGCCATCTATTACCCAATGGCTTCGCATAACCTGTTAGGAGAATAAGGAGGGGCTTTTATAAGATGCACCATATGTCGGTTCAGTATTTTGATTAATAAAATGAAAGTGAAATGTGGATAACGAATTGAAAAATGTGAAAGAAAGTAATGGTTCTATAAAGGATAAGAAGCGAATTAATACTTGGGTAACCGGTCAAGAGAAAATAAAGATAAATGCAAGAACCAAAGAATGATAAAGAGAAAATGTAACTAATGTCAAGAAAAGTCAAGAAAGGGAAGAAATGTAAGTTTTCGTGAATGAACAAGAGATGAGTTATGAGTTTAGTAAAAATTAAAGATGGAAAGATTAAGAATACGTCAACAGGAAAGCCCCAAATTTTAAGAGTTGAGAAATTAAAATGAATCAGTTTTATCTTAAAAGTTAATATCAAATGGGGGTGTATGTGAATTGTGAAATGAGTAAAGAAGGTAATAAAAGTAGTTGCATAATACCCTGTTCATTCATATCTCTCACAAGTCATGTATTGCACTTTTTTTAGTCTTTATCCTACGAATTTTGGCTCACGTTGTTGGTTTACAAAGGTTTTACAGGTTCTGACAAACAGAAGAAGGCGTAAGAAACACCTCGACTGTTATATGAGATTTGAAGAAGAAAGATGAAGATTTATAATTTGAAAAATGAAACTTGTATTTTATAAGTTTGTATAATAAAAATGAAGTTTTTCTTTGTACTTGAGCTATAAACTCTTTTAGTTAAATGGTGTACTTTGAGGGTTTAATTTTAATAAATATTATGCATATGAAATGGTTAGAATGGTTGTTTACCTAGTTCTAGAAGGTTTTGGTTAAAATATGGATGCATTCATATTGAGACTGGAATTGTTAGCTATTGAATAGTTTTAATTGTGATTGTGAATTGAAATCAGGCTGAGCCTGAGTATAAACTGTTATTGAGTTTGACAAGATTTTCAGAAAATTTAGGGTAGTTTGAAAAATAAAGAAGGCTTTGCAAAAATTTTCAAAAAAAAAAACACTAAAATTAATTATAAAGTTTGATTTCTAAGAAGTATATTGGTTAGTTTTCTTTTTAGCGTGTTGACGCTTGAGCGGTGGTCTATTCTCTCGAGCAGACCAAGCTATTTCGTGGGCTTGTTCGTGCTTTATGAAACCAGTTACTAGTTAAATTAAAGAGATGTTTGAATCAAAAACATATTTTTTTATTAAGTTTCTCATGCCTGAGCGATAATACGAGTTAATGTGGTTTGGCTCACGTGACCCAGGTTTGGGCTGTGACATTTATCCCCAAGGAGTAACCCAAAATTAGATAAGAGAGACCTTAATCCATCTGTTCTTACACACCTCTAACACCCCTCTCACCATTCTCAAGCTTGAATTTATGACCATGAAACAAAACACAAGAAATAAAGGCGTCAAGGTTGAGTTTTTGGGGCTATTTAGTATAAGTGGAGTGTTTTTGAGTCTGCATGAGGTTTTTTATGAGTTTCATGACATCTCTAAGTTTTTGAGTTTTTATATATGAGTACTCAAACCATGCATGAAAAGAAAATAAGTTAAAACATAACATGCACCATGTTAGGAAGCTAGACCATAACATGACTTGAGATTTTGAATTTTTAGCTCTATGTCTTAATTTTTGAAAAATTGTAACTAATTTTAGAAAACACTTCTGGGTGTGTGGTTTGTGCCCAAACTTCTATTTTTGTGTTATCTTTCATCTAAAATTGGTTTAAACTGATTTGAATGAGTAAAACTAGAAATATGACCTTTCTACCAAAACATGTCATTGTTAGACCAATCTGTGTTGCAGAGCTAAAAATTATATTTTAAAAAGAGATCTGAGCTTTGGTGTCTTCATTAAAGTTGTAGCCAACATGTTTATCTAGCTACCCATCAAATATGAGCCTCTTTTGCTGAGATATGATTGGTCAAAACCTCTCTGTTCATGCTTAGTGGTTAAAAGAGCTTACTGTTACATCTTTTTGCGTAGCCCAAAACCCCTATTTTTAGTGACCTATTCCAAAAGTGATCTTTATGAAAAATGTTAGGCACATTTCAACCTAAATTCTGTCCAAATATTAGGTCCATGAGCCTTTTTTTGGTTCCTCAAATGAATTTTGAACTCTCTATACTTTTTATTAAAAACCCACCTCTGCTGAGTGTAATGATGCCAGCTGAACACATTTTTTGAATCACGTTATTTCTCCAATATTTTTCTTAAGAATCACCCTGAGCACTTTTCATGAGGTTTGTATAGAACATCTTGAACTAAAACATATCCAAAATTAAGTTTGAAAGGACCAGTTTTGATGCCCCAAACCCGAGACCAACATAGACCATTTTAAAGCAAATTTATTAGTGTTGTTGAACCATTTTCGTTTGCGAAGGCCAAACTACCTAGTTGCTTTAGGATTTAGCCAAAGTGTTTTTTATGAAAGTTGTAGAGAATATTTTTATCCACTTTGTGACCAAAAATCAAAACCTAACTTCAGGTTTAAGTGCCTCAAAAACTTGATGCAATTTGAAATTATGTTCTTGAAGAAAGTGATAAAATCGTTATGTTAAATCATTAAGCAAGCTAAGGTTTAAGCAAGTGTTTAGTGTCTTTTAATCGTAAAAAGAAGGTATATCCGTGGTCCTTAAAACTATAGAAACAGTCAAAGGTCTGAATCATTTTAGTACTTCACGTTCTAAAGGGGTAGAATCCCGCGTTTACAGTTAAGTTGGTTTCGCTTGCTAGGCACTGGTGTATTATTACCCAAGGGTCAAGCTTAGCTCATTGGCAAAGGCTCGGTTCTTGCACATATAAGATAATGTGAGAGTGCTTAGCCATTGTCTACAACAAAATCTGTGAATGATGTTTTAAAATAATTTGATGCGCATGTTTTGAACTATGACTAGTTTGTTGAATAATTGTATGAATTATTATTTTCAAATGTCATGATATTTTATATTCAAATGTACTATCCATGATCTTTTGAAGAAGCATGATGTTTTTATAAAAGTATTGTCAACATTATGTTGTTGTTCTAAAGTGCCAAGTTACTAGAGTTTTTAACCTTTTATATCCCGTTATTGGGGAGGTTACCCAACTATGAGTTTTTAATTTGTCCCCACAAGGGAGGTTTCCCGTTGAGTAGGGTTTTTTGTCTTGAAGGCTTTTGGACTGAGTCCCAAGTTACAGCACATACCACTCGTGCTTGGTGGAGAGTGGTCTTCATTTCGTCACGTTGCTATCCGCGCATTGTAAATTGAGGTTACGATACCGTCAAAACTTCTGATCGTGAGGTTAACGACTACTTGGACATTGTTGGGGTTTGGGTTTTAGTTATGAGAAAGTAGCTTTTCATTTAATTGTGGCGGTTGAGTTAAGATATATTTTTGCCACATTGAGAAAACTCTATATAACTAGAGATATTTTTATGATAAAGCAAATACCTCAATTTTTACGCTTTATGTGGGAAGCATGATGAACTGTTTTCATATAGTGTTTTTTTTTCATTTATCTTTAACTAAGTAATTGTCTTCTTTTTTTTCTGTTTATGATAATGCTAAGTGCACTCTCCTGTAATCTCTGTAGTTGCAGATGACAGAAATGATTAGAAATTGGTCCACCACTGGCGTCGTCTTGCTGCTTGAAGCTGGAGTCGGCTGTCTTTTTGCTTTAGCTTTCTTAGTATAGTTTTGTACCTAGAGAGAAACATCGTATGCTAAGAATGAAAATATATGTTTTTTTTAAAGACGTTATGTATGTCCTTGAGATGGTGCATCCTTAGAAGTTTATGTTTATCTCTTTTATGAAAGGTTGTGGATACTTGGAAGTACATCTTTTAGCCTCTTAATATTATTTTAAGCATGGTCTTTTTTTTAAGGCTGCTGGGCCTAGGGCGGGATCATATCCCTCTGCATAGGTCGAGTACCTTGCGGGAGCGGAGTGTGATATTATCAACAATTTTGAATTCAAAATATTTCGAGATCAAAAACTTATCTGTGGCAATTTTCTCTACTTTGTACTTGAATTCCATTGACTGCCAGATCCTTGGTGACTTGATTGAAGTGAAAAATTCATAGAAACAATCATAGAGAGTATTAAGTATATTTCATCTACAAACAAGTTCATCTTCTTCTCGTTTCTTTCTTTACGCCTTAAGTTCGTCAAAATCTTCAACTTTGGATCCAAAACATACGAGATCTTCAATTGAGTGAGTTGAAATATCATCTTGTTCTGCCAGCGGGTAAAATTAGTGCCATCAAATCTATCTAACTTCATGAAGTTTTGATTTATAATTCTAAAAGCTGACACATCAAATGCTCTCTCCATTGATAATAAATTTGCCTTAAAATTGATAAAAATAATAGGAACACAAATGAAGGCTTTGAAGCGCGAAGAACGCCGTCTTTAAGGCAAAATTGCCCCAACTTGAAATCTGAGTTTGCTATATGGGTTTTTAGTAAAAAAGCCTCTAAGATACAACAAATCCCAGAAATTAGCAAATAGCAATTCTGAAGATTTTTCTAGAATTTTCACAAAACTGTAAACTAATAAGAATTGTACTAAAATTGAAGATGATTTTTGATCGAGAACTTGGTAATTTTAAAGGCACCGAATAAACACTAAACGAACCAACACAACTGCTGAATTATGTGTATTCATTTGAATTTCTGTCAGTTACTAACTCACAAAAAGAAAAATTAATTATGTGTATCTCAGTGCACTATTATACAATACATCACCACGTGATCACATCTCGCACCAAATGCCAAGTGCCACTAGCGCCCTACAGCCTACGCCACGCACATGTGCGTGGGGGTTCTAGTGCTATACACTGAAATACATGAGATCATAATTTTTCTTTTATTTTTATACTAAGACACTATCACTTTTCACCTTTCTTATTTATAAAATAGAAATAAAATCTTTCTACTTCCGACGTGGGACATGTGGGATGTGAAATATGACAACCTACATAACATTTATATCAGAAAATAAATGAATAGAGATAAATTTTACTGTTGAATACAATGAATAGTGAATTTTTTTTTTTTAGTGTTCATTTATAATAAAATTAAAGATAAATGTATATTTAAATATCATACTTGATATACTAAAAGTGATAAATCTATATGTAAAAATTATTCTTATGATAAACTAACGCGTAACTAACATTTATTTATTACAAATAAATTTATCTGAATAAAAATTTATCTGTAATAGTTAAATTTATGTGTAATGGCTAAAGTTAAATAACATTTGTCAAATACTAGATAAGTTTATCTATAAATATTTTTATTAATATACTAAAAGTGATAAATTTATTTGTAAAAATTATTTTTGAGATAAATTTAATTGAATTTCAAAAATGGTTGACTGAGAACCCATTTATATCGGATATATATATACATATAGGCTCGCCGGCGATGCCAACGCCGATAGCACGGTCCGGCAATGTTTAACAAATGAGGCCGTGCATGTGCTCGATAACGCTATTGCCGTCGCCCGCTGCCACAGCCACGCACAGACCGGGTTTGGGGAGGGTGTTGGGCTTCGAAACGACAGCGCTTTGTGCACGTTTCATGCGATGGACATGAAAAAGCTAAAACGACGCCGTTTTAGCCGCGTCCAGTCCAGCCATCAGTTTGGCTGTCTCTTCATTTCCGAAAACCTCCTCATAATTGTTGCGACAAACAAGGCAGTACCAAATACTTCCTGTGCCTCGTTTGTTTCCTATTTAATTTTTAAAAAAATTAAGGTTTCAATTGGCAACTAACTTTTAAAAATTAATATATATTTTTTTTGTGTTTTTGACAAAAAAAAATTAAATTGAATTCCTCGTAATTGGTGTTTTCACAGATAACCAGAAATTGGTGTTTTCACAGAGCAACGTTCCTTTTTTGGATTTGAATAGAAATGGTTAAAGTTGAAGAAGACGTGAACGAATCACTTGTACCGCCGATATAGAATAGTGGGGAATCACAGAGAGAGAGAGAGAGAGAGAGAGAGAGAGAGAGAGAGCGAGCTTAGGTGCAGAGAACAGAGAATGGTGGCGATGTCAAAATTATGTGAAATAGTTATTTTTTTTATTTTTAACAAATTTTTTTATAATTCTAAGTGATTGTTTGGATTGCCTAAAAAATTTAATTTTTTAGAAGTTTAACTTTTTTAAAAAATAAAAAAATATTAGATTGTTTAGGATAATTTTTTATAATAGTTTTTTTATTTTTTGCTTTTTATTGAAATGTTTAAAATGTTCTTACTTTTAACTTTTAAATTATAGTATTTAGGACATTAGTACAATTTTTTTTTATTTTCGCGAGTAAAATTGACTTTTTTTATATAAAGGTGTTATAGTAATTTTGTTTGAAAAAATTAGGGTGCTTGGAATATGTATTTATTTATTTATTTTTTGAATTAAGAGATAAAAAAAAAGTTAAGTTAGCTTTCTTTTAAACCAAATAGTGCTACTTAAAAGTCAATTTTTTTTGTAAAAAAATCAGCTTAAAAGCTAGACCAAATTGGCCATAGGTTTATTTTTTTATATTTTTTATATTCTTGAGAATTTTAATTCCAAGAAAAATAAAAAAAATAAAAAAATTTAACTAAAAAATTAAAAAATTAAGGAAAAAACATGATTAGATATTTTAACTAAAAATTAACTTTTTTGCCTGAGTGAATTTTCTTCAATTGTGATTAAAAGATAATTTATTTTTAAGTTTTTTCATAACGATAAAAATAAAAAGAGTAAAGAATGTATACCAAATATAAAAAAAAATTCTAAAAATTAAATAATTATATTTGTTATGACGAACACTACTGCCTTTGGTCTAAAGGTCTGATGGCTTTTATGAAACCTCTTTCATCATTTTTAGAATTTTTTATTTTTTAATTTAATTTTTTTATTTTTTCAAATCGCTATGGTTATAAAAATCATAGTATGCCCTTTCAAGTTAAGATGGAAAAACCTTCACTAAACACAGAAAAGAAATTTTAAAAAAAAAACCAAAAAGACCTATTAAAACCCTATTGATAACTGCATATTTTATTTTATTTTACTTTTTGCGTTTTTAGTCACAAACTAAATTTGTTTAAAGTATGTTGTTTGGTAAATTATTTTTTAACCTAATTTTTTAAAGTTTATTATTTGAGTAAAAAGATTACTTTTTACTCTTTTTTTTTTCAAATAAAAAGGTTTTGTCAATTAAAAATAACAATTATATGTATGTGATAGTGCTGCAAATCAATTATGTATAAAGGATATTATTATTTTTAAAAAATAGAAAAAGTATATGTACCCAAAAATAGTACCTAAAATTTTACCTCAAAAGTAATTTATAGAGTATAGATTTATATTTAATATGATGTGAAACACACTCTAAGTGAATCTTAACTATCCATTTTAAATTTTGAGTAGTTTTCTGGATTCATAGTATTACTGTTAAAAATAATAGAAGTTTGAATATGATATTCTAAAAATTAGTATTTTAATTTTATTTTTTAATTTTTAATTTTTTTTTGTATTTTTAGTCAAAAAACTAGTGTAACCAATCAAGACCGAGGCTTTTTCATCTTATCTAAATTTTTAGAAAATTCTTGAATAGTTTTTTTAATTTTATAATTTCTCATTGCGAAAAGAACTAGGAAATATGTTCATTTGAATTAATGCTAAAAAAGCCATATAAAAAAGGAAATAATTATTTTTAGGTTATATTTAGTAGACTTGTTTAGGGACTAACTCTCCCCCAATTTTTGACTATTTTATAAGATCTTTTTTTTGAATGTATAATTATTGTAGACAAATATGACCTTATATTACTAAGATATAGGTATATATAGATATATATTTATATGTCTCTATTTGTAAGGAAGTTTTATACACCAAAATAGGTAATTGATTGAGTACATTTTATCAAAAATTGCAGTGATCTAATATATTCGATTGTGGTAAGAAAGAGTCCCAATAAATTAATTTCAAATGTTAGATGTAAACTTGTTCTTTATTTTGGTGGAATGCATGCCTATTTATAAAGGTGTGTAGTGTAGTGTTATAAAAGAATTTAAATTCTTGATAATTATCTCTATTGTATTTATTTTAAAGAGATAATTATTTAAATTTATAATTATATTTTTATTTATTTTTTTAAAGAGACAATTATTCAGTGATATAATTATATATTCTTCATTTATTTTTAAAGAGATAATTATTTAGGTAAATAATTATCCTTTTTAAGAGATAATTATATAATAACATAATTACTTGTTTTTTTATTTATTTTGAAAGATAAGTATGCACTTTTAATTTGATTTAGAAAAATATTTATTTTTCTCTCATGTAGGTTTTATGTGCCAAGTGACTTAATTTAATGAAACTCTTAGTGTAACGTCCATAATTAACATTTTGTACAACATGAGGTCCAACAAAAAGAGCTCCGACTCTTAAAGTCCATTGTGTTAAATTTGACCAAAATACATTTATTACTCTAAATACTCATTCTTCCACAACATGATATTTTGCCTCCATCTCTGATGACCATTGGCCTGTTTCGATGACCGCCTTTGACAGCTTAGGTGACCATTTCCGGCGAGCTTTGCCAATAAACTCTGACGACTTTCGATCACTAATTTTGATAACTTTCTAGCGATCAATTTCAGTGACTTTCGATTATTAATTCCAATGACTTTCTTTCGACCTCATACCACCAACTTCGTAGACTTTTGACGACCAACTCCACATACTATTAAAATCAGATATAAATTTATTTATTTGTATCAAAAAATAAGTGAACATAAATATGTTTCATTATTCAAATACAACTAATAGTAAAAATGCTCTTTAGTGTTCACTTATAAAAAAAAATGTAAATAAATTTATCTATTTATATCAAAAAATAAGTGGACAAAAATAAATTTCACTGTTCGAATACAACGAATAGTAAAATTTCTCTTTAGTATTCACTTGCACTAAAATAAAAAATAAATTTATTTGTAAACATCATGCTTGATATATTAAAAGTGATAAATTTATCTGTAAAAATTATTCTTGAGATAAACTAACATGTAAATAAAATTTATTTATTACAAATAAATTTATCTCAATAAAAATTTATTGTGTAAGGGATAAAATTGAGTAACATTTGTCAAATATTAGATAAATTTATTTGTAAATTTTTTTTTAGATAAATTTAATTGAATTTCAAAAGTGGTTGGTTGAGAGCCCAATTATTACGGATATATATATATATATAGGCCCGCCCCAGTGCGGCAATGCTTAACAGACGAGGCCGCGCATGCGCTTAGACACCGTCTCTGTCGCCGCCAACGCAGCCACGCCCAGACCACATCCCTCCACGCCGTCTCGGCGCTACTAGCTCTGCCGTCCTCGAACCTCCGCGAGGAATGTGCTCGCTCCCGGAGCTTGGTCTACTTGTCGCGCTTGCAATTCTAGGCGGTGGGGCTCTCTGCCGGCATGTCACTTGACTGATTACCGACTTCGAAAGGCACGGGAAAGCCTCCAGTGTCGAACTCTCTAATGGCGGCGATCAAACGGTCGCAGGCGAATCAGATAAGACACCCCGACATCTTCCATTTGTGCTAGCAGATCTGGGCTGCAAAGTCAATTGTCGGTCTCGTGCGCGAAGGTCGAGTTCGCCGGCGGTGATGCTGGCCGACTGTGGTGCTGCCTGTGTTGAAGGTGGCCGAAGGTGGTGAGGTTGGCGGTGGTGAGGGTTTATGTCAAGTTATTAGGAAATAATGAGTAATAAGGCTAATTTTACTTATAAAATTATCAACTGTCAAAGTTAGAGGATTTTAAATTTTAAAACTTTTGAAACACTGAATCTAAGAAGTTATAAAAAAATTAAGTGGATTAAATACATTACAAGGACTAAAAATTATACTTACTACAAATTATTCCTAATTTAATTAGTCAAAAACTTGCCACGTGAAAGATTACATTGTTTTACATATGGTGACAAACAATTAGACAAGTTTGCATCATTTAATTTAGGACTATTTTAATACATGACAATATTTAATTTAATAATTATTGTTATATGTTTTGAGTTTTGTAACACGTGGTAATTTATAATAGACTAAAATTTGCATGTGTATAGTTATTCTTTTTGGAACAAATATGTCAAAAATTATGAGGCCAATATTATTGAACCCGTTTGACTTTTATATTGGATGATTTGCAAATATAGGCTAAAAAGTACATCAAAATATGCAGCTCATCAAAAAGATTGAAGAGAAGAAAACGTTTTTTTTCTGTTCAAGTTTTAGTATATTTGGAAGAGAATACTGTGGGCTCCAAGAACGGCTCCAAGAACTAAAGAGTCATAACACAGGCTTAAAGGTAAAGAATTTGTCGTCCTAAGAGAAATTCAAACCATGACCTCAATTGAATGGCCTTGCAGAAGTTTAAAACCAAATTCCTTGTGGGTTATGTTTTAGATTTGAAAATCAAACTAAATTAAGGGAGGTTAGCCTATCAATTCGACCTGGCACAATAAAGGTAAGCCCAAGCATAATTTTGAAAAACAAGTCATCCCCATGATTTGAGATTCTGAGTAATGCAAAGTAACCAAGAGCAATTGAGAGAGGTCAGTATATCAGTCCGACCATGTCATGGCCATGTAATTTGGTCTAAAGGGACCACTGTCCTAACTCGATCGATCTAGGCCGAGGTGAAGCTCGAAGATAGCTAAGTAGAAGCATGTCCAAGCTCCATGCCAACTCGAGAACATATTAGGTAAACTTGAGGACTTGTTAATCGAGCTCTACAAATTATACCTATAGCTTATAGGCTTGACACAAAAGTCGTCAAACCAAAGCTGGTGAGCTTAATCCCTGCCAAAATCAAAAGAGCACTCCATGTAATTATTATTAAGGCCACAACACACAAGCTATGACTGACTTGATAGATTGGATATATCATATCGTGAGAATAAAAGCCAAACCAAAGCTTGTGTATAAAGAAAAGGAAGAGTTCACACCATCCAGGTACGCAACATACACTTGGGCTAACAATTTGTCCACATGTCCTCACTCTCAAACCTTAATTGACTTGATAATCAAAGTGCCCTCCGATTGAACCCTCAACCGGCTAGTACTAACCCTTTGATTGTGTAGAAAGAGGTGGACACCACTCACTCCGTCTCAGCGGTCAGCATGAACAGAATCGTGGATCTTAATCTCAAATCTCTACACAAACTAATAAATGGTGGTTTTGTGAAATCGAATGCTTGCAATCACCCACAAATTATAAGTAAATCGATCCATTTTTCGCATACTTTCTAACCTGAAAGACCTAATTTCAAGGTCTCTTAAGGCCTGTTCTTCTCTTTTCTGTAGTTTTCTCATATCTATATAATATTACTATTATCTTATTACTAAGGTTTCGTTTATTTTATGAAAAAAAGAAAAGAAAAAAGTAATCATTTTCTTTTTTTGTATGCGTATTCAGTTGTCTCAAAAAAATATAAGACCTATTATAACAATTATTTGTGAAAAATATTTTTCTACCAAACACACCATATAAAAAGCATAAGATTATACATCACAACAAAGTTTTAAAATTAAATATTCTATTAACTTTCTTACACACTAATAATGTAACGGAAATCAATTCCCTTGTATATTTTATTTTCCTTCATCTCCTAAATTTTTTTCTTGTGCGATTTTTTTAACAATTGAACAGAGCATAACGAGCTCAACTCTTTTTGTACACAAAAGTAGGTACACAAAGTCAGGTCCAATGTTGCTCCTTGTATTGTTAAAAAGATCCAATGGCAAATTAGATACAGATGTAGAAGTCTAGATAGAGAAGTTAGGTGGATTCACCCATTAATATACAATTATCAGAAAATACTTCAAATTCTCTCTCCCTCTCTTGTCTCAAGAGATGAAGAGATAAAGCAGGATTTTTCTATATTAATCCTAGGCAACCCAAGAGGGGGGCGAATTGAGTTTTAAAAAAAATAATAACTATTTAAAAAACTTTTTTTAAAGCCTTTTAATTTCTCAAACAAATGTAGTAAATATATCAAGAATTAAATGAATGAAGAAATTAAAGAGGCTAAAGAGAGAGATAATGAATCGGACACCAAGATTTATAGTGGTTCGGCATCTTCCAAACCTATATCCACTCCTCAAGACTACCATTGAGAATTTTCACTAAGATAGAATGATTCACGGGTGCATTCAAAACCTCTTACAGCCTCCAAAAAATCCTACAAAACAATTCCTATTTTTTCTAATATCTCTTGAGTACTTTAAAGAGTATTGCACACTCTCTTAAATGATCAAAAATAACTCACCCTCTATTACAATAAATGTATGGGAATCAAATATTCACTCACTCACTCTCTTTACAAATGATTGGAAATGAATGAATATAAAGAGGTAAGAATCGGCTGGAGAAGTTATTGAGCAAAAAATGCTTTCTTGAATATTTGAACTTTTGATTCAAGTAATAGAATAGTGTCCAGTTCTTCTAAACTTCGAAAATTAACTCCTTATATAACTATCTGAAATAAATGACCGTTGGTGGATTGGTGGAGGCAATTAATGTTTTAAATCCAACCGTTAGAACCATCACGAGATTTAAAATCTGTCGCATGGGTTGACTCAAAACCATTTTGTGTCGACTCAAAATATCTAGGGCTTGGTTCCACAAGTGATTGTGTTGACTCGTTTCTTCAATGATGTCGACACAAAATCTACATCTTTCTCACCCACACGGTGGTGTCGACTCAGAGCTTTTGGTATTCACTCGACCATTACTTCAGTTTTTGAAGAGTGACCTTTGGTGTCGACTCATATCGTCTTTGGTGTTGACACTATTTGTCTAGCAAGCTACTTGAATTTAGGTGTCGACTCATAAAATTTCAATCAGCTTCGGTAGTTTTAGAGTTGACTCATTTTTATCTGGTGTCGACTTAAAAAACTGCAGACAGTCTCAGTTATTTTAGGGTCAACTTGAAGTCATTTGGTGTCGACTGAAATACCATATTTCCGAAGGAAACCTTTGTGTCGACTTATAAACCTTTGGTGCCGACCCATTTGAGTTGGAGTCAGAAATTATCTTGGAAGCTCTTGTGTCGACTCATTTCTCCCGAAGTCAGGAATCCGATGGATTACTTGGTGTCGACTCAAATGGCGTTGGTGTCGACTCAAGTTGAATCCCGCAAGGCTTGTGTAGCTGTCGACTTAAATTCTTTTGGTATCAACTCATTTTGCTCATCTGCCTTTGACTTGGTGTCGACTTAGAGTGCATTTGGTATCGACCCAATGATAATTCTGGTCCGATACTAAAGGTGTTGACCCAAACTAGTTTGGTGTCGACTTAAACGCATACCTGTAACATCTTAGACAAACATGTTAATGTGTCGACTCAATTTCTCAATGGTGTCAACACACTTGAGAGTTTCAAGCGTACTTAACCTTTAATTGTCGACTTAATTATCAATTTGTATCGACTCAAAATATTCTTTAATAGAATATTTACTGTCAACTCATTTGATATAAAGAGTTAGCACAATTGACTTAAGGTGCCGACTCATTAATCATGTAGTGTCAACCCTCACATTTTTTGAAAACATTAAAATATAATTTTTTAAAATTAATTTAATTAAGAAAATGACTTATTAAAATCATCAAAATCTAAATAAAAATCCATTGGGCTAATACCCTCATTGTACCTCCCCTCACTAAACAACCTCCATGATTGAGTCCAATTACTGCCCCAAAAGTTGAACCAGATTTCCCTCATGGCACATGTGCCTTATAATATAGAGAGAAAGTTGATTGAAAACCTGCATCAAACTTCACAGAACAAGAACTGTTTCCAAAGAGCCTAGTTCAAAGATTGGCAAAACACCAAACAAAGGTAGATCAATGTAAAGGTGTAATTTCGGCCCGAGATTTAGTACTGTGCGGGTCGAGCCCGTTCTAAGACAATTCTGATCCCGAATATAGGATTTTTGAGCCTGGGCCTACTCCCTCTGAGCCCATGGGTCAGCTCGCCCCAAAGTCTGCCCCGGCAGGCCAACGCCTTGGCCCGCCCCTTGGCTTGCCTTGGCCTGCCCCTTGACCTATAGTAATGTAATTTTTTTATTTTTTAAGTGTAGAATACATTTATAAAGTATAAATTATAATATTTATGTAATTGTTTAAATTTAATTTTTAATTAATAAAATTTATATTGCATTTAATTATGTTACAAAATTTGGCCATAACCTTATTCGTTTTAATTTGATAAATTTGTGACAAAGTGTTTGACAAATGGTTATCCAAATTATTAATGTTTAATTCATTAATATTTTAACACTTAATCTTTTGGAGTTATAATTTAATAATGTAGCGCAGCAAAAACATAGCAAGAAAAAAATGGCAAAAAGCTCCAAGCGGTGTCAAACTGCTTGATAGACCGATCGAGCGGTTCATCGAGCGGTCAAGTTCATCTCTTGGTATCTCAGAAGTCTGCACAAACTACCGAAAATAATGCAAGATGGATCAAACAGTCAAAAGACGGATCAAGCAGTTCTCTGCGAGACAATTTAAAAAAAGCGCGTATACAGCTAGGTTTTCGCATAAGGCTATATATATATACGATAGACAGGGTTTCTAAAGGGAGTCTCCTTAGTCCATATCAAGCTCTAGCAACCAAGGAGCTCTTTCAAGTTGACAAACAAAGCTCTAAAGTCAGTTAATAGGCCTTGATGATCATTTAACTTCCGCGCAATCTAATCTATCATCAAGGATTCAAACCTTCAATGATTTATTTGTGTTCGTAGAGTCGCTTAAGAGGATTCTCAAGTATTGAAGTCTGGTAGAGGATTCTGTCAGCATTGAAGTCTGGTAGTTGGTTTCAGCGGCGGTTAAGCACAAGAGTTAGTGCACGTAGATTCTGCAAAGATAGGCATACTACCATTGATTATGGGTGCAACATCGGGGTTGTAAGGTTTTTTTGTAACTAACGTTTGATATAGTATTTGATTTCCTAGACCCGGAGTGATCTCGTGATTTTTACCCGATTTGAAATTTTTCACATAAAAACTGTCGTCTTGTGTTTGATTGTGGTTGCTTTATTTTCTGCTTATATGATTATTGGTTTAGGTTTATTTGCAACGTTTATTTTTTTTAATTAAATTGATTAGTGCAAATCAGTCTGCTAACGGGGATTTTCAATTGGTATCAGAGCAGATCCAAATATTTTTTAACAAATTTTTTTTGGTGTGATCCATTAACTGATTTGCAATAAATAGACTTTCTTAGAGAATGCCCTTCGACCGTTAGACCATCCCTTCTTGATAGCCATAATTTTTCCTTTTGCAAAGTAAGAATATGGGCTTTTCTAAAATCAATTGACAAACGTGTTTGGCTTTCTGTTATTGAGGACTACAAGCCTCCCACCATTGTTGTTGATTGAGTAACCGTCCCTAACCCCATAGCTAAATGAGACATCGCTAATTTTGAGAATGCTGGCTGAAATAACAAAGTCATGAATGCTATCTTTAGTAGAGTAACACAAGATGAGTTTCGTAGAATTAGTACGTGTGATTTGGTTAAAGAAGTATGCAATATTCTTCAAATCACTCACGAATGGACTGATATCGTAAAAATCTTAAAATTTCAACGTCTTATAACCAATTTTGTGTATGAAAGACGATTAAAATTTTGACGATTTTTATGCAAAACTAAATAATATTGTGAATGCTTCATTTAATTTTGGTGAAGAAATTTCTACTTTTAAAATTTTATGAAAAATTCTTAGATCTTTAACCGAACGTTTTCAACCAAAAGTCATAGTAATAGAAGAAAGCAAAGACATTGATTTTATTTCTGTTGAAGAGATAGTTAGAAACTTGCAAACCTATCAGCTAAATTATCAAAACAAAAAGGTTTCAAAAAATTTGGCGTTTTCTTCAGTTCAAGGTTCTGCAAATAACTCAGATGTTGATTTAAATCTTGAGATGATGGTATTTTTGTAAAGAAATTCAAGAAGGGTTTAAAAACTAAAAAGCCTAATCAGGAGGGAAAAATCACAAAAGAAACACGGTAAAGACAAAGTCAAAAAGATGTCAAATTTTATTAAAAAATGGTCGAAAGTCCAAATTTCTGAAATCCGATGATATGAATGCTAAGGATATGAACGTATGACTAAAGAATGTCCGAACCTTCTTAGAAAGAAATAAAAAAAATTTACAGTCACTTTGGATGACAAGAGTAAATATGACACGAGTGATAAAAATGAGCATGATATTGATGATGATAATGTTGCTGCTTTCATTACTTTAGTTTAAGAGGAACCAGTTGAGTCTGAAAATGAAATGTCTATAAATAATTCTAGTAATGAAAATGATGAAGGTGAAAAAGGTAGTGAGTGAGGATGATGAAACTCTCAAACAAGTTTGTGATAAGCTGTACAATGAGAGGTATTTATTGACTAAGTACAATACTAAACTTGTTAAAAAATTCAAATTGTGTGAAAAAGATAATGAAAGTGTCAAGTTAGAGCTAACTGAAGCTCAAGCTCGGGTAGGGAAGTTAAAATCTAATAGGTAGACCTTGTGTGAAAAACTTGCCCTGTGTGAAAAAGAAAGAAATAGCTTGTTTGAGTTGAGTCAGACAAGAATGACCAGATTAACTGAACTCGAAAAAGAACTGTGCGTTTGTTTTAATTTCAAGAAAGAGCTTGAATGTAAATTTGCTAAACTAGAAATTGACTGTTTGAATGCTCAAACTACTTTCAAGAAATTAAATGCAGGTACTAAGACTTTGGATGACTTGCTTAGGTTGCAAAAAACTATGACAGATATATGTAGACTCGGCTTCGTTGATGCGTCGTCAAGTAAATCGTCCAAAGGAAAAAAAATTGCCAGCCAATTCAACCTGAATCTGCACCAAATTTTGTGAAAGCAAAAAGTGGCATAAGCTTAAAACGTCATCTACAAATGTTTCAGCCAAAGTTAGTAAAAAGTGAAAGAATCTGACGGGTAAAATCACCATTTTTCATGGTGAGGTAAGCAAGTATAAGTTCATACCTATTTGCCATTATTGTGGGGTCAAATGGCATTTTAGACCAAACTGCTTTCAGTTGTATGGTAATTTTGATTCTTGTTCTGGATATTATGATATTCTTAGAAATAGTGGATTCTTTGATCAAATGCATGATTTTAGGAATGGACTGAATTATCTCATGATCAGGAGAATTAATTTTAAAACTTGGACTGAAAATATTTTCTCTAAACCTATACCTAAATTCTATGTTGCTAAGAACCAAATCAAGGTTAGAAAAGTTGAAGTAAGAAAAAGTGATCTTGACTACTTCTTAGTTAGTCATAGTTCTTGGGTTATTTTTGTTTTTGTCGTGTTTTTTTTTTGTTTGTTTATTTGAGTCTTTTTTTTTGAGTCCTTGGATAAAAAAAATGGATAACAATAAAAATTGTATGGGACTTTATTAAGGATTGGGTACCTTATTTGTGTATTATGTTTATTTGGCTGAAATTCTATAATTTAGGTTTTGGGATTAACTAACGCATTAATTTTTGGGTAATCTAGTTTATAGTGAATAGAACACTTTCAGATATGAGTATATTTTGTATACCATTTGAGTAGTGATGGATGTGGGGATCTTCCGAACTTAGAATCAAATTTATCTATGGATTTTTCTTATCTTTCAGTTTTCTAAATTTTTACAAAATGACCACATAGTGGCGATCCACTTGAATTGAATGTACTCCATTTTTTCTTTTATTTTTGTATGTTTGGGTTGAGAAAATGACTACCTATGCGAACTTTATTTTGTCGTTCATACTAGTGTGAAGGTCGCCAATAAAAGTATGAAAAAAAAGAAAAAGAGAAAGAAACTGAAAAAGAACAACGAAAGAGAAAAGAAAGAAAAGTTTGCAGTCTCTAGTTGAGGGGGAGTTAACCTAAAAAATAAAATGGGTCAAAGCTGATTTGACTTTGTGACATCTTTATTTTCTGATAAATAAATGTGACTCAACCATTTAGATCCCATATAAGATTTGATTTTGGAGTTTGGAGATGTTTCAAGTCACACACACACATACATACTATTTCATATAGAATTTACTCTAATTGTATCCGTTCATATATGAATATAGGGTATCTTAAATTTTGTGTATATTTTAATCAATTTGACTAGATTTTGTGATTTTTAAATGTATAAAAATATGCATGGGTCTAGTATTTGTTCCTTAATCTTGTTCCCTACTTAATTTTTTTTTTCTTGTATTTATTGGTCAATTCGTACCAAAAAGAGAGAGATAATAGAAGTGTTTGAGGGGGAGTGTTAAGTGTTTTCAAAGGGGAGTGTTAATTGGAGTAATTTTTTTGTTGTGTCCTTAGTTCTATGTCGTGTCATTTTTTCTTTATTTTTTTTTGTTATCGTGTCGTTTGTACGTTTAGTTGTTGCATTGGTTAAATTATTGGATAATCTCGCTAGTTGGGTTTTATCACAGAATTGCCAAAAGGGAGATTGTTACGGAATTTGGCCCTAACCTTATTCGTTTTAGTTTAGCAATTCTGTGACAAAAGTATTTAACAAATGGTTATTCAAATTATTATTGTTCAATTCATTGATATTTTAACATTTGATCTTTTAAAATTATGGCTTAAGAATGCAGCGCAACAAAAACAGAGCAAGAAAAAAAAAGGTCAAAAGCTATAAGCGGTGTCAGACCGCTTAATAGACTAATCGAGCGGTTCATCGAGCTGTTAAGTTCATCTCTCGGTATTTTAGAAGTCAGCACAAACTACCGAGAACAATGCAAGACGGATCAAGCGGTACTCTGCGAGATAGTTTTAAAAAAACGCGTATATAGCTAGATTTTCGCATAGGGCTATATATATATATATGACGGCTAGGGTTTTTAAAGGATGCCTCCTTAGTTCATATCAAGCCCTAGCCACCAAGGAGCTCTTTTAAGTTGACAGACAAAGCTCTAAAGTCAGTCAACAAGCCTTGATGATCATTTAACTTCCGTGCAATTTAGTCTATCATCAAAAATTCAAACCTTCAACGATCTGTTTATGTTCGTATAGTCACTTGAGAAGATTCTCAAGTATTGAAGTTTAGTGAAAGATTCCATCAGCATTAAATTTCAGTTGTAGGTTTCAGCGACAATTAAGCACATGAATTGATGTACGTAGATTCGATAAAAATAGGCTTACTACCATTGCTTGTGGGTGCAACGTTGGGGTTGTAAAATTTTTTTGTAATCAATGTTTGATATAGTGTTTGATTTTCTAGACCCAAAGTGATTTTGCAATTTTTACCAAATTTAAAGTTTTTAAAGTAAAAATCGTTGTCTCGTGTTTGATTATAGTTACTTTATTTTCTGCTTGCGTGATTATTGGGTTAGGTTTATTTGAAGCGTTCTACTTTTTTTAATTAAATTGATTAGTACAAATTAGTCTGCAAACGAGATTTTTAAAATTTTTTTAAATGTTCAAGCTAATTGCATTTAAATTATGTAATTATTTGAAATGTTCAAACTTATTGCAAAAAAATAATAAAGTTATAATAAATTAAGTACTAACTAACTTATAATAATATCAACTATAAACTTATAAAGTAATAATAAACTTATAATAAACTAATAAGCTTATAATAATTAATAATATAAATTATAAAGTATAAATTTATAAAGTAATAATAATAAACTTATAAAGTATAAACTATAAACTTAAAAACTAAAAAATAAATAAAATTTAAATTTATAAATATAATTAATAAGTAATAACTAATAAAAATAATAATAAATTATAAAGTATAAAGTATAAACTAAAAAAACTAATAAATTTATAATAATAATAAACTAACTTATAAATTTCTAATAAAATAATAAGTTAATAATTTATAAACTTAATAATAATATTAATAGGTTATAAACTTATAAACTTTAAATTTATATTGTTGTAAATAATAAACTAATTTATTAATTTATTATGAAATTTGACTAATAAATTAATAATAAACTAATATAAGAACAACTAATAAATAAGAAAAATTTAAACTTATATTTTACAAGTTCCAACAATAGTTTTTAAAAACATATATAAAAAAAAAACATTAAAAGCCCGAAAAAGCCCGCCTGACTCACTCAAAACCTAGCCCGAGGCTCGAGCCCAAGTCCTATACCCTTAGAATTTGGGCCTACCCCTTGGGAAAAAAACCCAACCCGATTTTTTTGCGAAAACCCATAGACTTTGGACCGGATTAGACCCGCCTGAGCCACGCCCGGGCCGAGCAAATTACACCATTAGATCAATGGCAAGCTACATCTCGTTTCCCATCTGATCGACTTCTTTATAGACACCGAGGCTGCGAAAGGTTTTGTTCAAACGTTTGAGCGCATCTTTCGAGATGGCTTGCATTGCAAAGAGGGAATTTGCCAGCTCCAAAGGTTTTGTTCAAACGTTTGAGCGAATCTTTCGAGATGGCTTGCATTGCAAAGAGGGAATTTGCCAGCTCCATGGCCTCGGGCCGCCACCCTGCAAAACCAATTCCCTCAACCAGCAGAATGTAGGTGGTTTCATTTGGCCGGCAGCCCCTCTCCACCATCTCCACCAGCACTCCAATGGCATCATCAATTCTATGGGCTTTGCAGAACCCGAGAAGCACGATATTGTAAGTAATAACCGATGGCCTGAATCCACTCCCTTCCATGTCCCCCACCAACCCAATAGCTTCCTCCATCATCCCATCTCTGCACAAATAAGACACGAGCGAATTGTACGTGATCTCATCGGGGTCAATCCCTTTGCTTATCATCTCCAAGACAATTCCCAATGCCCCGGCTCTGTCCCCATTTCCCCACAAAGCACTGAACATTGTGTTGTAAGAGCTCACATCAGGGGGACAACCGATCTCACCGAGCTTCCCAAAGATCTCCATAGCCTGATCCGCACTCCCATTCTTACACAGAGCAGATAAGATTGTGTTGTAGTTGACAATCCCCGGGAAGTAGCCGGTGGAGACCATGTAATCCAAGAACTCAAAGGCCGAATCCAAGCTCCCTTCTCTGCAGAGAGCAGAGATCAACGGATCGTAACTGTAAGTATCGGGACTCAATCCTCTCTCCATCATGAGCTTCAAGACGTTAATAGCGCCGCTGATCTTGCCTTCCCGGCAGAGGGAGCTTATCAAGATGCTGTGAGTAGCCACATTCGGCTCGCAGCCTCTGGAGTACATCTCGGCCACCACCTTCTCCGCGTCACCCCATTTCCCCCGATTCAGCAGCGCCCTTAACAGCATATTATATGAGATCACGTCCGGATTGCAGCCCTTCGCAGGCAAGTCCCTGATGAAATCGAAAGCTTGGTTGACCATTCCTTCCCTGCACAATCCCCTGATGATTGCGTTGTGGGTGTACATGTCGGGGTGAAGCCCTCTCTCAAGCATTTCATCAAACAGCTTCATCGCTTCAACTATGCCGCCTTCAACAACAGTCGCTTCGATCAAGATTGTGTAGGTGATCACAGTGGGGTTGCAATTATCCTCAAGCAATTGATCGAACACCTTCAAGGCTAATCCCAACTTCCCCCGACTACAAAGACTCCCAATCATTATATTATAAGTAACAATATCGGGAGAAAACCCACGATCTCGCATCCGATTCAACACTTGGTTGGCCGATTCGATTCGATTCGACTTACAGAACCCGCTGATCAGCGCGTTGTAGGCGAAAACATCAGGTTCTCCGTGCGACTCAAGAATCTGCAACACCCGAACGGCTCTTTCGGGATTTCTGGAATTGAAGAAGCCTTTGATGAGCTTCGTGCATAGAATCAAGTCTGGTTTGTAACCCTTGATCACCAAACACTTGAGAAAATAGAGGGATTCGTTGAATTTCCCTGATTTGCAGGACCGGTGGAGCAGATTCGTCAAATGGGTTTCTCTGAAATCGGAAGATTCCAAGTGGGTCGGCCTTGTTTCGGCAGAAATCTTAACTTTTCTGGAGCTGCTGTCCAGAGGACCGGGAGTTTTGAAGCTCGTAACAGAAGTTTGATGAGAATGTGAAGTGGGTTTCAGCGGAGTACTAAAGGGAAGGAGAAAGTAAGGAAAGTGCTCCGCAGAATATATGATTGTCATTGGTTGCTTGTTTTGTAAGGTTCAGTGTTCATGGTTGGCCATTAGTTTCAAGAATATATATATATATATATATATATATACATATATATATATATATATATATAGAGAGAGAG
>JAOTRH010444384.1:0-66902 GCA_034768845.1 Heliamphora exappendiculata
ACTTTTTGTGTTGACACAAAATGATTTGTGTTGACACTAACATTTTGGTACCTGAAGATCAACTTGAAACACAGTTATGGTGTCAAAGCATTTGATCAATTTGTGTTGACACACTTGATAAACTTCAAGTATACTTTGCCTTAAGAGTGATTGACTTAATTTTCAATTAAGATCAACACAAAGAAATTCAAATTAAATAATTCTTAAGTGTTTGAATCTTTTGAGATAAAAGTCCTTCTTTTTTGGCTAAGGTGTCAACTATGATTGTTCAAAATATGTTAATACTTTCATTTTGCAAATGTAAAATATTATCCATTTAAAAATATTTATTGTTAGAAAATAAATTATGAAAATCATCAAAATCAAATTAAAGAGCCCTTGGGCTAACAAAAACCATTTGAGGAAGGCATGTTCGTTGAAGAAGAAGATTTCAGGGAAGGGAGAGAGTGGCAAGAGCTAGCCGATCTCAACAGTGCCACTTAAAGACGTAAGATATTCACTTTTTGATCTTCTGTTCAGTTTTTCACAGGATATATTGTAACTTTTATTGAATTTTTTGGACCACTATAATCGTTAAGTATGCTGAACAAGTTCTGAACCTTGAATGATATAGTAACGTATGTAATTATAAATGCATGGCTTCTCTCTTATTTATAGTTATATATGTTTTGACGTGCCCGGAGGACGGGACGTCATATGCTTTATAAATAAACATATTCCAACTTATATAAATAAATCCTTTATAAACCTAATTCCTAAGGCTGATAATCCCAAGAATATGAAAATGTTTAGACCCGTCAGTCTTTGCAATGTGACTTACAAGACTACCTCTAAAATTCTTGTTAGCAAACGGAGAGCTTTTTTGAGCAATTTGGTCAGCTCCCAACAAAGTAGCTTTGTCCCGTCTAGAATGACAAGTGACAATATCATTTTGACTCAAGAGATCATTCACTCCCTTCGGATCAAGAAAGGAAAGAAAGGCGTTATACCTATTAAAATTGACCTAGAAAAAGCCTATGACAAAATCTCTTAGAGTTTCTTTAAAGAAACTCTCATTTACTATAATTTTCATGATGATTTGATACAACTGATTATTAACTATGTTAAATTTGTTACCCCAACCATCCTTTGGATTGGAAACACCATTGAGTAGTTTACCCATGAAAGGGGTCTCAAACAAAAAGATCCCCTACCTTCTTATCTTTTTGTCCTTTGCATGATACTCTCCCATATGATCTCTGATATGGTGAAATTAGGCCTTTGACAAGATGTTAAGGTGCTTAAAAATTTTCATTCCTCCCTCATCTTCTCTTTGTTAACGACCTTATGTTTTTCACCCAAGCTGACGGTAGGTTGTATGAAGCCATGAAAGAAACTCTTGCTGAGTTCTGTGAGATGCCCAGCCAGTCTGTAAACCTTCAAAAGTCAAAGCTCTTTGTTTCTCAAACCTTCATAGATGTGAAGATGTGGCTCTCAGTTGTTCTTTGGGCATTTCCCTCACTCTTGATTTGGGTAACTATTTGGGCTGCCTTATCCTACATAAAAGCAGTAGCAAGAATTACTTTAATTTTATCCTTGAAAAGTTCACGAGTAGACTTGCTGGCTGGAAATTCAATACTCTCTCTCTAATTGGAAGAGCCACTCTTGTTTGCTCGGTTACTTTAGCCATTCCTAACTACATTATGCGGATCAATGAGGTTCCTAGAAGTGTGTGCAAAGAGATGGATAAGCTGAATAGAAACTTTCTCTAAGAAGATAAAGCTTATAAAAAGTTTTTCATCTGATCAACTAAGATCAAGTGTGTCAATTAACCTAAATATCAGGGGGGGACTTGGGTTAAGGAAAGTCAAAGCTTAGAATCTGACCCTCCTTTGTAAACTTAGTTAGAAACTTGTGTTAGATAGGAATAGCCTTTGGACCAAACCCCTCTCTTCGAAATATACAACGGATTCTCCCCTACCTTTTGGAAGTATGAGAAGCATGCTTTCCACATTTAGAGAAGCATCATGGAGCCAGGGTCGTCCTAGCAGCATATTATCAGAAGTCTTAGCGTCAATGACATGAAGCAATGCACCTGATGTCATGTCATCAATTAGCAACTCCATACGAATTATTCCAATGACTCTTTGTCCTCCTTGATTAAAACCCTGGATCATTAGACGGCTATGAAAAAGTTCATTTGTAGTGATGCCTAATTCCATCATTGTGCGAAGAGGCAAGATGTTGGCTGCTAACCCATCGTCTAGGAGTATCCTATTGACCTTTTGCTCTTGTGTATAGCCCATGAAGAAAAGAGGACAATTGTGTGGTGTTGAGCCAAGCATCAAATCTTCGTCTGAAAATGAGATGGTCGGTATGCTAGTAACACAATCATTTGTGAAAGTGCGAGAATCTAGTTCAATTGGCATGTCTTCTGGCATAAAAGCACTTTTCTCCTCAGGCTCGAGGGATTCTTCGGTGTTCACGGCATGACACTGATTTTGGATGATGGTTTGGCGCATTGATTCTGGCAAGAACTCCCACAATGTGATTGGAATGCGTGTTCTTTCTTCTAGCAAATCTTCTGCAACCTTTCTAACACGACTTCCATATATCTTTCTCATGCTTGGCTTTATTTTCTTGTTCTTTCCTCACACGAACCGAAGACGATACGAGGTTAATTTTTCTTTCTTTTTGCGAGTCACTAACGTCCATCCTTCATCTTCTGTGCTTGTCAAGTCTGTTGCTTCACAATGATTGCCCCCATTTTTATAAGATTGAACTGGAAAAAATAGTGTCATTATGTCAATTGGATCAAATGATCCGAATTGAATCTTCATATTGGCAACTCAAGTACAAACCTTTCCAAGTTTTGAACTTTTAGTTGAAGAAAAGCAGGAAGTGAGGATGCAACAACAATAGAAGTTTGATTTGTAGCTGTAGCTTCCGTTTCTTCCTCTAGCAAAATCTTGCATTGGGTAGCTAATTCAATAATCTTTTTCTTTCAGAATGAAGTATCATTGAGTTGGATGGCTAACAAAGTGGTGTTATTTGCAGTAGTTCGGATCTTGAACTCTCTCAGCTTCTTCAGAACATTTCATCTGTAGAAGTTCAAGGAGCTTCATCTTTAACAAGTCGTCAAGCATTTGGGGAATTCACAATTAGGAAATGGATACTCTTTTTCTTGTATCTCTTTCAAAGTGAACCTTTTCCTTCCTTTTTTGGCTAGATTCAGCTTTTTCACATTTTTTTGCCCCTCACTTAGCAGTAATCTTGATCGGCACAGCGACTACTGTCATTGATTCCTTGCTATTAGCCTTAGGTGCAGTATTGGCTACTTTACGGGTGTCCTGCCTACTCTCTCTTTTTCTGGGTTCTTGGATGGGAGGTCCTTGACATCTGTTTGTTGCAATACTAAGCTCCATGTTATGAGCGCGAGTAGCCAATTCTTCAAAGGTTTTTGGCTTGATTCCTTGAAGAATATAGCGTAAACCCCAATGCATACCTTGAATGCACATTTCAATTGCAGAGGTCTCGCTTAACTTATCTTTGCAATTAAGGTTCAGACATCTCCACCTGTTGATGTAATCAATATAAAAGGTTCATATTTCCACTGGTGAGAATTGGTAAGCTTGATCATACTAACGGTACGATGGGTGCTGTAGAAGCGGTTGAGAAATTCTTGTTCCATGTGCTCCCAACTGTCAATTGTACTGGATTCGAGGTTACAATACCAATCAAAAGCATTACTCTTGAGCGTTCGAACAAACTGTTTAACCAAAAGATCTCCATCAGTACCAACGTTATTACACGTCTCCACAAAATGGGTAATGTGATGCTTTGGATTACCTTTTCCCTCAAGTTGTTGAAACTTTGGTGGCTAATAACCGAAAGGCATCTTCATTTGATCGACTCATTGAGTGTATGGCTTAGCATAAATAAGAGAAAATTTTGGTGATTCATCGTACTTATCCTTGATGGCGCCCAAGATGAATTCTTTCAACTGATTGATGGGAATGGAGCCATCGGCTGAAATTCGCAAACTCTTCTGTTATGCTTGGAGCTTGTTAGAAGTTTCAGCCGCTTCTTGAGGTTTCAGAGGGTTAGGAGTAACTTGACTTGAATCTTCCATACTTTCAATTTTTTCCATCATAAATGTGATTTGAACATCGCGATCTTGCACAGTTTTACAGAGTGCTTCAATAGTCTTTATCAAGAGAGCTACCTACTCTTCCAATGCAAGAGCATTCGTTGTCATCACTAGCAAGGCAACAACATCAACTAACTTGAGTTTTGACTGGGGAGTGGGAGGAGAAGATGAAGAATTAGAACTGCTTAAATCTGCTTTTTCTTCTTTCCCTAGATGATCTTTAGTAGCTGAAGCTGATTCTTGAGACACAGAATGGTGAGAAAACATCTTTCCAATGGTCGTATCTACTTCATCATTTGTCTGTAGAATAACATCTTCTTTGTTTAAACCAAAAACTAGAATTGGTTTTGGTAGCAGCGGGGCTTGCAGAAGCGTTAGTGCCGTAGCCTTTGCCTTGCTTCGACTTAGTGGACCAGTACTTTGAGTGTCAGAGCTTGAACCGGTCTTTACGGCAATTGAAGGCTTAAAATCTCATTCTTTGATTTGGAGAGCCTTTGAACTATCATTCTTTGGAGTCATTGCGGATTTTGCATTTGAAGAAGAGAAGATATGAGAGGCATAGATTGTCCCACTGGGCATGCCAGAAATTTATAAACAACAAATTTTGTGTCAAAAAATCACGACAGAAAATTGTATGAACAAATTAAAATTTTATTGAATTTGTAAATGGATTACAATATTTGATGGAATTTCTAAATCAAAGTAATAAAATTCTCTGATTTTTCTCTTCAAATGTTGACTCGAGAACTTGACAGCGTGTTTCCGAATCAAAAGGCGAAATATCCTCTGAGTTTGACGGAGAATGACGAAACTTGGTTGATAAAGATCTTTAGAGTTTCAAAACTTTATCTGCAGAATTTTTTTTCAGTTGTTTTATAACTCCAAGTGTCAAATGTAAAACTTATTTTCCATCTGGTAGAGGGCACGCTTATTTATAGAAGTATGAAGGGACAAATTTATGAAGAGACTCAAACTCTTAATAATTGTTTATATTTTATTTATTTTAAAGAGATAATTATTTAAACTTATAATTATCTTTTTTATTTTATTTTTTTAAAGAAATAACTATTGAATAGCATAATTATCTTTAATTTTAAAGAGATAATTATCTAGACAAATAATTATATTTTCTTTTAAAGAGATAATTATTTAGTAGCATAATTATTATTATTTATTTATTTAAAGAAATAATTATGTACTTTTAATTTGATTTAAAAAAATATTTATTTTTCTTTTGTATAATTCTCATGTGCCAAGTGACTTGATTTAATTAGCCAAAAACTTGTCATATAGAAAAATACACCATTTTACACGTGGCGCTATGTAATTAGACCAACTGTGAAATATAATTTGAGATCGTTTTAGTACTTGACAATATTTGATTTACTAATAATTGTATTAGATTTTAGGGTCATAGAACACGTTGATTTGTGATAGGCTAAAATTTACATGCCTACAAAGTTATGATTGGTTTGTCGTCAACTGTAAACTTTTTCTTTTGTGATGATTGATATGCGATTTGATCAAAAAAGAATTTATATATTATTTAAATAAAATGTAAACCAATTACAGTCTATCTATCTCTATATATGTTGCTAAACATTCATAGTGTCATTTGTTACCTCTCTTTTTTCATTTCCTCTTGCATTTGGTTTGTCCCTTTATCTTGCACACTTGCATATTTTGATTGTCCACTAATGTTTGTGGTCATTATGCATCACACATTTCCTTGTATTATTCTAAATCACAATCATTGCATTATTTTTCTCCCATTTAAACATAGCATTGTACACTACCTAATAATTGTAATTATTAAAATATAAAAGAAACTGTTATGTTGTACTTGTCTAATCATTTTATGTCATTACTCTTCTCTGTTATGTTGTACTTGTCTGATTATTTTTTGACATTCTTCTTCTTTTTCTTCTTCTTCTTTAGCCTGTGTTTGGGCTAGCATTTTTTAGGAGCTTTTTGGTTTAAAAGCCAAAAGAAAAAGTCACTTTGTTTGGACTAGCAAAAGCTGGTTTAACTTTTTCTATATCAACTTTTTTTTCTCCTCTCCAGCTTGTTCAGCTTTGTTTTCCCTCTCCAGCTTATTCACGTGCAAGACCAAATTGTTAAATTACCCATATACACTTTATCATCTCTCACACCTCGTAACTTCATCTTGATGAGCTCCAATGGAAACTTTGCATCAGTGACGAACAAGAAAGGCAACTAGCACCGACATCAACAGCTCCTCTCAGATCCAACCTCACCGGCGATCAAAGAGCAAAAAAAACAGAATGTAAGTGTTCGTCTATCTATTTTATTCGACCCACACTTTCTAATTGCAACAAATCGTGAAGTTGAATCATGGATCTGCTCAAACTTCTGTGACATTTGAAGATCCTCTTAGATATGACCTATTGTGGTGCTAATCGTTTTTGGTACATGAATAACGTAGGGGATTCACTGATGTTGTTGAACTATAGCACGGTAGTGGCCAAAGTGTTCATCAACATGAAGAGCAAAATAATACCAAATAACCTATTTTGTAATAACTTATTTTGCAATAAACCCACCAGTGTAATGATACTTTCTTTAAAGACCACAACCACAACCAAGATGCTTAGAATGAAAGTGAGAAAAAAATCTCATTCACATTTGGAACATAGGGAACCCAAACCTACTACCAAACATTAATGGATCCATTTAAGCATGACAGCCCCTATATAATCATTTTTCACGTTTGTCTTGACAAATTTGCTCACAAAAGATTATTTTATTATAGGACAATAGGCTCTATATTTACCCAAAAGATTTTCTATAGTTTGGTTGTCATTTTAAAAACTTGAAACTTATGTTAGAATCAGCAAAAAATGCACTTGTGTGCATAATGCAATAAATTCTTATACCTCAATGTGATAATTATAAAACATAAAAAAATTCGACAAACATCTATGAAATGAAGAGATAAACCCAAATAAAATTGTTAAGTAATTAGTAGCATATATGAAATAAAGCTTTAGAAACATTCCAACTAATAGGAATACAAATAAGAAGGGAACTTTTTTGGAACTATAGTTGTCACACTTACTATTTTTCTAGCCGAATAAGCAATCCGAAGTGCTTGCTGCATAAGCCTAGAATTTGTTCATATTAAGAGCTTGTTTTACATAGAAAAGTTAACTAACATAAATTGGTACAATATAACTGTAATTGTTACTACTTCAATGTATTTTAGTTCCTTATTTTTCATTATTTCAATATGCCAATACAGTTTTCATGCATCTCCACATGTAATGGATTCCCAAACCACACCATCACATGGGTCTAAGTGTAAGGGTGTACCCTCAAGAAGGCCTACCCCATCATTTCAACCCCTAGGTGTCTTAATTGCCAAAGCACACTGAACCTCGTCTAAAATAAAATTATTCCTAGAACTCCTTGTTAAAGAACTAGAGAAAGGAAATAAGCCATTTGTGCAATTAAACATGCAGGGGTATGCAAACATTGTGCGCAAGTTCTATGAACGCACGGGATTGCTGCATACTCGTAAGTAGATGAAAAATCGCTAACGACGCATTACGGTATGATTGACAGGCGTGCATGATGCTACGCAATCCCTCCTATGGGTGTACTAGACTTGGTTTTGACAACATTCTAGGTGTTTGCACATCTCCCAACCATTGGTGGGAAGTAATTGCACTGGTAATTTATAGTTAAACATATATATTCTTGCTGCTTGTTTATTTTCTTGTCATGAGAATTTCTTAAGATGTAGTTTCTAGCCTTAATAGTTGAAGTCACATAGTCTAAAGATTTGTGACCTATGCTTTGTTATTTTTTTCGTGTGGTATTTTGTGTTGTGGATCATACCCAAGTTTTGATTTGGGTTGTGGGTGTTAGGATTGGTATACTAAAAATTATATTTTTAGTATATAATTTTATTAATTTTTCATTTTATGAGAATCTTTATGAGTAATGTATGTATATCATTTCTTTAATGTTATGCATGGATGTTCGATATTCTGTATAGTATTTAATTTGGTGTATGGAGTACAGCTTGCACACGGAAGATCAGATTTTAGATTCTTGCAGAATATAAGTTTTATGTTCATAGTTTAGATAGAAATAGACATACATTTGGTACGACTGTAGTACAGAATTTTAGTAGGCATGTCTTGGTTATAGGAAATAGATAATAACGTCGTCTATTGTTTCGACTCTCTGTGCCAGTACACTTTGTGTGTATTGAACGGGGCATTTGAGTAATTAATTTTGTACTGACTATATAAATTAATTCACACCCCAAGGTTATTATGAATAGTGCTTATCCTCTTAATTATGAAATAATTATTAATTTGTATATATTTAATAGCCGTTGTTTTGATTCATTAGAAGGTACGATCTTATATTGGTCAATATTCCCGGTGAATTGGATAGCGGTATTATTTATATGGCAACTATTAATTATTGACGAAATTTACGTCCCGATATATTGGGATTGACGATACCCCTTAAGGATGCTTATAAGTTTTGACCGGACCAAATTCTACAGGTGGATTTAATTATTCGACGGTCAAATAAGTTAAGCGAAAAGATTTAAAGAATATTAAGATGCCAATTAAATTAAATTGTCAGTAATTAAATTTAATTGGCGGATATCAAAAATCTTAACGTGGGAAGAAATTGTAAGCATTTAATAGCATGAGCTCAATATAAGAAAGTCGTGAGATTATGGGTCAGAGTGCAATTATAGTTATTTAGTGGTGTGAACTGTAATTCAGTGTTTTATGAAAATTATAGAAATCGCTGCATGTCTTTTCATAATTGTAAAAACCTTTAGTATATTCTGTGTTCTACTAGAAGTTTAACTCATAATTACTCCACAGGTTCCTGTTGTATCCCTATATATATGCGGGTAGGCTGAACCAGTTTGAAGATGATTTCATATCATTATTATTGTGATATTATTTTTGTCTTTCAAGACTATAATATATCGGGGTTCTGCCGGTACGAGTTCTCGGAGGATCGTAGCCCACACTACGTTCGAGGATCGCATAAGGAAATACGGTAAAAAATCTGACAGAAACTTCAACTCGGAATCAAGTCGTAGTTGAAGAATAGATCGACAAAAGGTATTCTTCTAAATTAACTTTGGCTGCACGGGTTTATTTTGATCGTTTGACGTCAAATTTTTTTTTCTGGAGTCCGTTTCGGTATTTGCCAGTCCAGTTAATTTTTTACCAAAAATCGTTTACAAAAACAATAATGTTAGCAGTATTGCCTCCAATAAATTGGTATCAGAACCGTTTTATTTTTTGTTTATGGTTATCGGGGTCGGGTAGTTTTAAAACTGTTGCTAATTTTGTTTTGCAGGCATTCTACATCTTGGTTTTATGATCAACATTTTTTTTCATATTTGATTGAATGCGTGGATGATAATTAATTAATTTTTTTTAACACGGGGATTGACCGTGATAGATTAATTATTTTTTAGATCGAATGTGAACTTACGGGACATAGGTTTCGATGTAAAATATTTTATGTTCTTTAAGTTTTTTTTCTATTTTATTAGAAAGAAAAAATTATAACAAGTATGGAAGAACATTGGCGGTCGATGGCGACGGCAACTGGCGGTTGTTCCGGTAGTTTTAGCCGCAAATAAATTTTTTTTATTACTTTGCAATATTTTTTTTCTCTCTAGATTTTTTTTGGTTAAATAAAAAAATAATAGTAAAAAGCCACCAAAGCAGCCTATTGCTGCCGGCTTCCCAAACATAGCAGCGGCGCCTAGCGCCCAATCCAATAGCGCAAGCACCTGCAATGGTTTTTTAGCCGAACAGGCGCCAGGTTTTTGATAAGAAGAAAGGCAGAAATTCCAAATAGGCTGCGGTCAAAGCTATTTTTCCAATCAAAGTGGCACAGCAAAAAGCTAGCTGCGGCAATTCGGTTCAGTGCATTGAATGGATCAAAGCAGTGGCGTATGCACATTGGCGAGATTCCGAAACAGTGCTTTGAAGCTTTTGAATTCGGTTCAGTGCTTTGAAGCTTTTGCCTCACAGCAGTATCCAATCAAAGTGCAATAGCAGAGGCGGAAATCCAAGGCGGTTTTGGATGCTTTGACAAATCACTTGGGAGATAATGGAATAATTCCATTCGGTCAAACAGAAAACTGAGGCGTCCCAGGCTGTTACAGCAATACAGGGTTGTTTGGTTGGCAGCGACTATCAAGGCTGTTTCAGTTGGCTTAAAATTTCTGATATAGATAATATCAAGGAATCATGACACACACAGAATACTGGAAGCTTATTTCTTAACAGGAATTGGATCATAAAATCGGAACATTTTTTTATATCTTGCATTTAATTTTTTATTAACTGCGTGGATGATAAATATTAGTTTTATCCTGTTAATTTAATTAATTTGAATATTCGGTTTTAATTAAAATATTTTGTATTGAAAAATAAAATTAAGTTTTTTAAAATTAATTTTAATTAAATAAAAAACTTTAGATATTTTATTTTTTTATAAAATATCATGTTTAAGATATTTTTTTTAAATCAAATATCTTGGAAAAATAAGAGAATTAATTCCGGTTTTTGAATTAATTAAATAAAAAATATTTAATCGAAATAAATTATTATTTTTGAAAAATGTTAAACGAAAAATAAAATAAATAAATGCATTTAATCACTACTTTAGCTGAAAAGTTAGAGAAAAAATTGTGCATTTATTAAATTTTATTTTTTATGCATTTAAACACGAAAATATGGTTTGATAAATCAGAATCTTTGAAATCGTGTACACGGAAAGATGTTTGATTTTTTCAGATCGTGAGATTTTTTGAAATTAATAAATTTATTTCAATTAAACGAATTTTTATAATTCTAAAAAATATTTTGAAAATCTAAGTGGAAGAGAGAATTTATTCACAGATAAATCCCGCGGTCCCCATCACCAATTTGTAGGCGATACAATTAAACCCTGCGTGTCGGCAATAAGGCCTTCCTCCTCAACAGACAGATTAATTGTGGTATCGCCAGTACAAATCTCCTTTACAGATAATTCTGGATAATTGTTAGTGTAGATCACTTCTCAAACTGAAGGATTCATTGCGAAGCGATTAATTTGGGATGAGGTGATGGTTAACTCTTAGCTGTATATAATAGTATCCTCTCCAACTGAGTCACTGCTATTATATACTGGACCGACATTATGCCAGCTATTTAATTTTACTTGGTATGGTCAGTTGTCTAGATAGTAAAATTAAAAGTAATTAGCATGTCAGGTCTTATGAAGAATAGTATACGTCTATCCATCGTGGCATGCTATTCTTAGGTTACCAGGCTGCTGTCGATTATTTTTTTAAAATAGTAGAGAGAACTAAATTAAAATGAATTTAAAATTTTACTCATCATAATTAATGATTTTTTTTAATTATGTGATTCTCAGGATTAAAATGAATTTTAACCCACTCAATTCACTACTAAAAAAAAAATAAACTTACGGGACCAAATTTTGTTGACTGAAAAAGTAACTTGGATATAGTTTTAACTACAAATGGTATTCCTTCAACAGTAGAAAATGTGTTTGTTTTTGAAAAAAGTTCTTCCTCTCGGCCGAAAGGCATAAAGAAAAAAAAAGTTCAAAAATAGGGAGACACGATTTTCAGGGTGGTTGGTGGGCTACGGATTGGTATGAAAAAGCCGAAAGACAGATATTTTCACTACAACTAGATCCGGCACTGGAAATGGTTATGTCAAGTATTTCTCAGAAGGAAGAACAAACATGGTAATTTTTGTTCACTGGTTGCGGAAACATGTTTTGTGGTGTTATATACAGGTACCAGGTGGGTAGATACGGGAGCCACTAATCATGTTTGCAATTTATTGTCGGGATTTCAAAAAATTCGACAACTTAGTGAAGGGGAGATTTACCTGCATATGGATAATAATACAATGGTAACAACAGTTGTAGTAGGAGATGTTACTTTCAGTTTTGGTGGAGATCCAATTTTGATATTGAGAGATTGTCTTTATGTACCAGCCATTAGAAAGTACTTAGTTTTCGTTTCTAAATTGGCTAAAAACGAATATTTGATTTATTTTAATAACTCTGTGATTATTAAGGATAATAAATGGGTTATTTGTTCTGGTACATTGGTGGATGATCTTTATATTATTACTACAATATCTTCTACACTGCAATTGATTGAAACAAATAATACATCTATATTACCATATAAGAGAAAATTTCTTTTTTTAATGAACCAAAGGATTCTTTGGCACTTACGCTTAGATCATATTAATCTAAAAATGATAAATAGACTGGTAGCAGATGGACTTTTGAGTTCATTAGAAGTGGAGGCACTTTTAGTATGTGAATCTTGCTTAGAGGGAAAGATGACTAAGATGCCATTTTCGATCAAAGGCCATATAGCTAAAGAACCGTTAGAGCTAATTCATTCTGATGTATGTGGTTCTATGACAATCCGGGCTAGAGGTGGCTTTATGTACTTTATTAGTTTTATTGATGACTACTCAAGGTATGAATACATTTACCTAATGCACCATAAGCCTGAATGCTTTGGAAAATTCAAAGAACTCAAGGCGGAGGCGAAAAAGCGTCTGGATAAAAGTATCAAATCACTACGATCCGACCGTGGTGAAAAATACCTATTTGGAGAGTTTAAGGACTACTTGTCATCAGAAGGGATTACATCCCAGTTGACTGCACTTAGCACTTCTCAGCAGAATGGTGTAGCAAAAAGAAAGAATATGACTCTTATGGAGATGGTAAGATTAATGATGAGTTATTCAGGTTTACTACATTCGTTGTGGGGACTCGCTTTAGAGACAGTGGCTTACATTCTGAACATGGTACCTTCTAAGTCAGTACCTTTTACTCCCATAGAATTGTGGACCAGGAGTAAGCCTAGTCTGAAATTTATTCGGATTTGGGGGTGTCCAGCACATGTGCTGAAAGAGAACTCGGGTAAGTTAGAACTAAGGACAGAAGTCTGTTTCTTTGTGGAGTATTCCAAGAGAACGAAGTGTGGCCTATTTTACAATCTTAAGGATCAGAAGGTCATTGTTAACACCAATGCCCGATTCTTAGAAGAGGATTGTATTATAGATCACATGCCTAATAGCAAAATTGCTCTGGAAGAATTGAGAGAAAATACCAGTCGAACGGAAGAGGAATCACAAGTCACTGATATTCCATTATCTCGTCGTAGTGGGAGGATTATTGGGACAGGTGCAAATCAAGAACAGGGTGATGATGTACAGGGTTCAGATTCTGCACAGCATGTTATTGCTAGTACACAGACACAGGTAGTGCCTCGTCGTAGTGAAAGAATTGTTCATCAATATGACCGGTATATCTTATTGGGAGAGTGTTTTGACAAGATCCTGACAGAACTGGATACCGAGCCCTATAACTACAATGAAGCACTACAAGACAAAGATTCAGATCTTTGGCAAAGGGCTATGAATTTAGAAATAGAACCTATGTATTCCAATCATGTCTAAGAACTTGTAGAATCACCTGACGAGATAAAACCCATTAGATACAAGTGGATCTACAAGAAGAATAGATGAGTTGAGGGGAAGGTTGAAACCTTCAAAGCTACGCTTGTTGCTAAAGGGTTCATTCAGAAAGAAGGAATCGATTATGAGAAAACCTTTTCGCCGGTAGCCATGCTTAAGTCTATCCGGATTCTCTTATCAATTGTCGCACATTTCGATTACTAAATCTGGCAAAAAAGAAGTCAAGACAGCTTTTCTTAACGAAAGTCTTGACGAGTGTATCTATATGATACAACCTGACGAATTCATTGCAAAGGCTCAGAAGCACATAATTGTGCAAGCTTAAAAGATCCATTTATGGACTTAAGCAGGTATCGAGGTCTTGGACCACTCGATTTGATCAAGCTATAAAGTCTGAATGAGTCCTGTGTCTACAAGAAACGTGACAGAAGCGTGGTGATCTTTCTAGTACTTTATGTAGACGATATCTTACTCATCAAAAACGATGTTGGGCATTATCTACGGTTAAAGTATGGTTATCTGGGCAGTTCGATATGAAGGACTTGGGAAAAGCCAGTCACATCATTGAGATCAAGCTTATGTGATATCGAAAACAAAGGATATTGGGCTTATCACAAGCAAAGTATATCGATGATATCCTTGTTCCTTTTAGCATGCAGAATTCTAAAAAAAGGGTTTCTCCTTTTCAGTTATGGAATCACTATATCCAAGGATCAGTGTCCTAAGACACCTGATGAGATAGAGAATATGAAAGCGATTCCTTATACTTTCGCAATAGGAAGCCTCATGTATGTTATGCTTTGCACTAGACCCGACATCTGATTTACCGTTGACATGGTTAGTAGATATTAGTTTAACTCAGGGCATGAGCATTGGATTGCGATAAAAAATATATAATCAAGTACCTAAAAAGTATTAAGGATTATATGTTGATTTACTAGGCAGACAATCTAGTACCTTTGGGGTACACATACTCAGATTTTCAGTCAGACATAGAACTTGCATCAGGAGATAATCTTGCAGATCCTTACAAAGAGCTTACTGGTTAAAACTTTTGATAGTCATGTAAAGGGCTTAGGAACCAGATGTATAGCAGAATAATTTTGAGTATAAGTAGGAGATTGTTAGGGTTGGTATGTTTTTAGTATTTAATTTTATTAATTTTTTATTTTATGAGAATCTTTATGAGCAATGTATGTATATCATTTTTTTAATGTTATGCATGGATGTCCGATATTCTGTATAGTATTTAATTTAGTATGTAAAGTACGGCTTGCACATATAAGATCAGATTTTAGGTTCTTACAAAATATAAATTTTATGTTTAAAGTTTAGATGGAAATGGACATACCATCGGTACAACTGTGTCACAGAGTTTTAGTAGGCCTATCTTGGTTATGGAGAACAGATAATAGTGTCGTCTATTGTTTCGATTCTCTGTGCCAGTACACTTTATGTGTATTGAACGGGACATTTGGATAATTAATTTTGTACTGATTATATTAATTAATTCACACCCTAAGGTTATTATGAATAGTGTTTATCCTCTTAATTCTGAAATAATTATTAATTTGCATATATTTAATATTCGTTATTTTGATTCATTAGAGGTGCGATCTTATATGGGTCTATATTTTAGTGAGTTGGATAGCGGTATTATTTATATGGCAAATATTAATTATTGACGAAATTCACCTCACGATATATCGAGATTGGCGATACTCCCTTAAGGATGCTTATAAGTATTGACCGGGCTAAACCCTGCAGGTGGATTTAATTATCCGGCGGTCAAATAAGTTAAGTAGAAGGGCTTAAGGATTATTAAGATACCGATTAAATTAAATTGTCAGTAATTAAATTTAATTGGCGAGTATCGAAAATCTTAATGTGGGGAGAAATTGTAAGTATTTAATAGCAGGAGCTCAATGCAAGAAGTTCTTGAGATTATGGGTCAGAGTGCAATTATAAGTATTTAGTGATTTGAACTGTAATTCTGTATTTTATAGAAATTGCAGAAATCGCTGCATGTCTTTTCATAATTGCAGAAACTTCTAGTAAGTGTCTGTGTTCCACTGGAAGTTTAACTCATAATTACTCCATAGATTCCTGCTGTAACCCTATATATATAAGGGTAGACTGAACCAGTTTGAAGATGATTTCATATTATTATTATTGTGATATTATTTTTGTCTTTCAAGACTTAAATATATCGGAGTTCTATCGGTACAAGTTCTCAAAGGATCGTAACCCACACTACATTCGAGGATTGCATAAGGGAATATGGTAGAAGATTTGATAGAAGTTTCAACTCGAAATCAAGTCGTAGTTGAAGAATAGATTGAGAAAATGTATTCTTCTAAATTAACTTTGGTTGTACGGGTTTATTTTTGATCGTTTGACATCAAAATTTTTATCTGTGACCCATTTCGGCGTTTTCCCGTTCAGTTAATTTTTTACCGAAAATTATTTACAAAAACAATTATCTTGGTAGTATTGCCGGCAACAAATTGGTATCAGAGCCGTTTTATTTTTTGTTTACGCTTACCGGGGCCAGGTAGTTTTAAAACTGTTGTTAATTTTATTTTTTAGGCGTTCTAAATTCTGAATTTATGATCATCATTGTTTTTTATGTTTAATTGAATGGGTGGATGATGATTAATTAATTTTTTTTAACATGGAGGAAGACTGTGATAAATTAATTATTTTTTAGATCGAATATGAGTTTATGGGATATAAGTTTCGATGTAAAATATTTTATATTTTTTAAGTTTGTTTTTTAATTTATTAGAAAAAAAATAAGAACAGGTATGAAAGAACATTGGCGGTGGATGGCGGTGGCAACCGGCGGTGGTTCCGGTGGTTTTAGCCACGAATAAATTTTTTTATTGCTTTGCTATACTTTTTTCTCTCCAGATTTTTTTCTGATTAAATAAAAAAATAATAATAAAAAGCCGCCACAGTAACCTACTGCCGCCGGCTTCCAAAACAAAGCAACGGCGCCTAGTGCCCAATCCAATAGCGCAAGCACTAGCGGTGGTTTTTTAGCCAAACAGGTACCGAGTATTTGATAAAAAAAAGGCAGCAATTCCAAAGAGGCTGCGGCCAAAGCTATTTTTCCAATCAAAGTGGCGCAGCAAAAAGCTAGCTGCGGTAATCCGGTCCAGTGCATTGAATGGATCAAAACAGTGGCGTATACACACTGGCGAGATTCCGAAACAGTTTCGGTGCGCTCCTGACACAGTTTTGATGTTTTTTTTCAAAAAGCGCCGCATCACAAGCAGCCAAACAAAGGCCAAGAGTTTCGGCGACTTTGAAGCTTTTGCCTCACAGCAGTTTTCAATCAAAGTGCAACAGCAGAGGCGGAAATCCCAGGTGATTTTGGATGCTTTGACAAATCACGTGGATCATAAAGAATCTATTATTCTTGGATTCACTTGGGAGATCATGGAATAATTCCATTCGGTCAAACAGAAAGCTGAGGCGTCCCAGGCTATTACGGCAATACAGGGCTGTTTGGTTGGCTGTGACTATCAAGACTGTTTCAGTTGGCTTAAAATTTCTGATATAAATAATATCAAGGAATCATGATACAAACAAGATACTGGAAGCTTATCTCTTAACAGGAGACTGAAACTCTTTAGAGTTTTAATTGAATTATAAAATGGGAATATTTTTTTTTATATCTTACATTTAATTTTTTATTAATTGCGTGGTTGATAAATATTAATTTTATCATGCTAATTTAATTAATTCGAATATTCAGTTTTAATTAAAATAATTTATAATAAAAAATAAAATTAAGTTTTTTAATTAATTTTAATTAAACAAAAAAACTTCAGATATTTTATTTTTTACAAAATATCACGTTTAAGATTTTTTTTAAAAATCAGATATCTTAGAAAAATGTGAGAATTAATTCTGATTTTTTAATTAATTAAATAAAAAAATATTTAACCGAAATAAATTATTATTTTTTAAAAAATGTGAAAAAAAATTAAATAAATATCTTTAATAACTATTTTAGTTGAAAAACTAGAGAAAAATTGTGCATTTATTAAATTTTATTTTCTATGCATTTAAATACGAAAATACGGTTTGATAAACCAGAATATTTGGAATCGTGTACACGAAAAGATGTTTAATTCTTTCAGATCGTGTGATTTTTTGAAATTAATAAATTTTTATAAACCTAAAAAATATTTTAAAAATCTAAGTGGGAGAGAGAATTTATTCACAGATAAATCCCACGATCTCCATCACCAGTTTGTAAGTGATGCAATTAAACTCTGCGTGTCGACAGTAAGGCCTTCCTTCCCAACGGACAGATTAATTACGGTATTGCCAGTACAAGCCTCCTTTACGAATAATTCTGAATAATTGTTAGTGTGGATCACTTTTTCAACTGAATAGTTCATTGCGAAACGATTAATTTGGGATTAGGTGATGGCTAACACTTAGCTGTATATAATAGTATCCTCTCCAACTGAGTCACTACTATTATATACTAGATTGAAACTATGTCAGCTATTTAATTTTACTTGGTATGGTCAGTTGCATAGATAGTAAAATTAAAAATAATTGGCCGGTCTGGTCTTATGAAGAATAGTAGACGTTCATCCATCGTGGCATGCTATTCTAAGGTTACCAGGCTGCTGTTGAATTTTTTTTTTAAATGGTAGAGGGAACCAAGTAAAAATGAACTCAAAATTTTGTTCATCATAATTAACGATTTTTTTAATTATGTGATTCTCAAGATTAAAATGGATTTTAACTCACTCGCTTCAATACTTAAAGAAAACAAACTTATGGGACCAAATTTTGTTGACTGAAAAAGTAACTTGGATATCGCTTTAACTGTAAATGGTATTCTTTCAGCAGTAGGAAATGTGTTTGTTTCTGAAAAAGGTTCTTTCTCTGGACCGAAAGGCATAAAGAAGTAAAAAGCTCAGAAATAGGGAGACACGATTTCCAGGGTAGTAAGTGGGCCACGGACTGGTGTGAAAAAGCCAAAAGACATATGTTTTCATTGCAACTTGACCCGACACTAGAAATAGCTATGCGCAGTATTTCTCAAAAAGAAGAACAAACATGGCAATTTTTGTTCACTGGATGCGAAAACATGTTTAGCGGTGTTATCTCTCGATACCTAGTGTGTAGATATGGGAGCTACTAATCATGTCTGCAATTTATTACAGAAATTTTAAGAAATTCGACAACTTAGTGATGGGGAGATTTACCTGCATATGGGTAATAATACAAAGGTAACGGCAGTTGCAGTGGGAGATGTCACTCTCAGTTTTGGTAGAGATTTGGTTTAGATATTGAGAGATTGTCTTTATATACTAGCCATTAGAAGAAACTTAGTTTCAGTTTCTGGATTGGCTAAAGACGAATATTTGATTTATTTTAATAACTCTATGGTTATTAAGGATAATAAACGGGTTATCTATTCTGGTACATTGGTAGATGATCTTTATATTATTACTCCAATCTCTCATATACTGCAACTGACTGAAACGAATAATACATCTATATTACCTTATAAGAGAAAGATTTATTTTTTAATGAACCAAACGTTTCTTTGGCACTTACGCTTAGTTCATATTAAACTAAAAAGGATAAACTGACTGGTAGCAGATGGACCTTTGAGTTCATTGTAAGTGGAGGTACTTCTAGTCTGTGAATCTTGCCTAGAGGGTAAGATGACCAAGAGTTTCTTTTTAGACAAAGGCTATAGAGCTAAAGAACTATTGAAACTAGTTCATTTTGATGTATGTGGTCCTATAACAATCCGGGTTAGAGGTAGCTTTGAGTACTTCGTCAGTTTCATTGATGACTACTCAAGGTATGGATACATTTACCTGATGCACCGTAAGTCTGAATGCATTGAGAAATTTAAAGAATTCAAGACGGAGGCGGAGAAACGTTTGGATAAAAGTATCAAATCACTACCATCCGACCGTGATGAGGAATACCTATTTGGAGAGTTTAAGGACTACTTGTCATCAGAAGGGATTACATCCCAGTTGACTGCACCTAGCACTTCTCAGCAGAATGGTGTAGCAGGCAGAAAAAAATAGAACTCTTATGGAGATGGTAAGGTTAATAATGTATTATTCAGGTTTATTACATTCGTTTTGGGGACTCACTTTAGAGACATCGGCTTACATTCTGAACATGGTACCTTTCAAGTCAGTACCTTCTGCTCCTATAGAATTATAGACCGGGAGCAAGCCTAGTCTGAAACACATTCAGATTTGGGAGTGTCCAGCACATGTGCGAAAAGGGAACGCGGGTAAATTGGAACCAAGGACAGAAGTCTGTTTCTTTGTGGGGTGTTCCAAGGAAACGAATGGTGATCTATTTTATAATCATAAGGATCAGAAGGTCATTGTTATCACCAATGTCCAATTCTTGGAAGAGGATTGCATTATGGATCACAGGCCCAATAGCAAAATTGTTCTGAAAGAACTGAGAGAAAATACCAGAAGAACGAAAGAGAAACCACAAGTTACTGATATTTTATTACCTCGTCGTAGTGGGAGGATTATCGAGACATGTGCAAATCAAGAACATGGTGCTGATGCATAAGGTTCAGATTTTGCACAGCATATTACTGCTAGTACATAGACACAAGTAGTGTCTCGTCGTAGTGGGAGGGTTATTTATCAACCTGACCGGTATATGTTCTTGGGAGAGTCTTTTGATAGGATCCCGACAAAACTGGATACCGAGCCCTGTAACTACAATGAAGCACTACAAGACAAAGATGTAGATCTTTAACAAATGGCTATGAATTTAAAGATGGAATCTATGTATTCCAATCAGGTCTTAGAACTTGTAAAACCACCCGAAGGGATAAAATCCATTAGATGCAAGTGGATCTACAAGAAGAAGAGATGAGTAGACGGGAAGGTTGAAACCTTCACAGCTACACTTGTTGCTAAATGGTTCACTCAAAAAGAATGAATCGATTATGAGGAAACCTTTTCGCCGGTAGTCATTCTTAAGTCTATCTGGATTCTCTTATCCATTGCCGCGCATTTCAATTACAAAATCTGGTAAATAGATGTCAAGATAGCTTTTCTTAACGAAAGTCTTGACGAGTGTATCTATATGATACAACTAGACGAATTCATTGCAAAGGGCTAGGAGCACATGATTGTGCAAGCTTAAGAGATCCATTTACGGACTTAAGCAGGCATCGATGTCTTGGAACACTCGATTTGATCAAGCTATAAAGTCTTATGATTTTGATCAAAGTCCAAATGAGTCCTTATCTACAAGAAGCGTGACGGAAGCGTGCCGAAAGCGTGGTAATTTTTCTAGTACTTTATGTAGACGATATCTTGCACATCGAAAATGATGTGGGGTATTATCTACGGTTAAAGTATGGTTATCTGAGCAGTTCGATATGATGGAGTTTGGAGAAGCCGTTCACATCCTTGGGATCAAGCTTGTGCGAGATCAAAAATAAAAGATGTTGGGCTTATCACAAGCAAAGTATATCGATGATATCTTTACTCGTTTTAGCATGCAGGATTCCAAGAAAGGGTTTCTCCTTTTCAGGCATGGAATCACTGTATCCAAGGATCAGTGTCCTAAGACACTTGATGTGATAGAGAAGAGGATGGCGGTTCCATATGCTTTGGTAGTAGGAAGCCTCATATATGTTATGTTTTGCACTAGACCCGATATCTACTTTGTCATTGGCATGGTTAGCAGATAACAGTCTAACTCAGGGTAGGAGTATTGGATTGCGGTAAAGAATATATAATCAGGTACCACGGTTGGGCGAACGGGGTGCCTAACACCTTTTTCGATTCGTACCTTAGCCCCGAACTCTCTTTTCTCTGGTTAACATTTTTAAGACCAGTGGCTATTTTTGTTTTTCTTAATTTTTCTCAAAAACTAAGTGGCGACTCTATTTTTAATAAAAGGAATTTTCAAATTTTGATTTTCAAGGTGTTTAAAATATTTTCAAAAACATCTTTGAATTCTTCTATTTTCGACCCCTAAATCCCAACGCCGCAGTATTTTCTAGCGACTCCGCTGGGGACTGATTTTTAAAATCAAATAAGAGAGCTAGACTTGAAAACATCATTGGTTTTTAATAAAATTTCTCACTTGTATTTTTGCATGCATATACATTGTTCTTTAACCCCCCCTGCCTGGTCGACCCGATGCCCAAAACGTTAATCTGTTCCGGGGATTATTGGGAAGACGGGCAACCATTGCTGACTGTATGCTATCATAGGTGCTGTAAAAGAGTTCGAACGTACTGTTTGACAATGTTCTGCACCACTCCAGGCATGTGAGGTATATGCCCGGCTCTATTAAGAAGGTACCCTATTCCAAATTGACCAAAACTGAGCTTTTACATATAGTGAACTTAGATCCCCCCAATTAGGTGCTGCTAACCCTAGTAGGATTAATTGTTTTCTTTATTATATGTTTTGGTTGTATATTGTTAGGATTGTTTTGTCCGGATTAGGTTAGTTCCCTTCTTGGGTTCGGCCCGGATTTTTCGTTATCCTTCGCCTAGGTTAGCTTTTTGTTTTGGTTTTTTTCTGAATTTCAGTTTTTCACCATATTCGGTTTCTCTTACCATAATTTTCTTCCCGCGGTCATGCACAAGTTTCGTTTTACACCTCTACGGTAGCTTCTCTCTCTTTCGGGTTTTTCCTGCGTCGTTGATTTTCTCCGCTTTTGTTTAGGCTCGTTTCTCTCAAACTTTGACATACCTATGAGAATCAGTCCTTTCTCCTTACCGCTATGCTGTCCATTTTTTTATCAAAATCCTAGAGTGTTAGATCTGTTTCCTTGTCGAAGTGTGTGGCGTTTGGGATTTAAGGGTCAAAAAATAAAGTGAGAAAATTCAAAGATGGTTTGAAAAACGCTTTAACACATTGAAACTCAACCTTTGAGAATATATTTTTATTGAAAATAGAGTCGCCACTTAATTTTTGAGAAAACTAAGAAAAAAAATGGCTAACTGATCTTAAAAGCGTTTAACCAGAGAAAGAGAATCCGGTGGATAAGGTACGAATCGGAGAAAGTGTTAGGCACCCCGTTCGCCTAACCGTAAGGTTGGCCACTACTAATCATTATTAGTTCTTTAATATAATTTCCTAAATGCATACAAATAAAAAAAATAGAGGTGAAGAGAGAATATTTAAAATCAAGTATAGAAAATACATAAAATATGTACATAACACTCCAAAATAAATAAGTGTTACAAGAAAATCATAAGTCTTATGGCATGCAATTTCTATTTAAAGGATTTATGAAATACATACCACATGCAATATTCACAAAAATAAACTAAACTAACATGGTTTGTATAAAAGAATAAAAATATGGTTAAAAATGCTATAATTACCTAAACATGATTTGCTAACAAAAAATATACTAAATCAAGCAAGATTTTAAGAAAAGTAAATAAAATATGCACATTGTCAAAACAAGCTAAATTAACATTAACATGATGAAAAGATAATAAAAAATGCATGCAATTTCTATATTTAAAAGAAAGTTTATTAATAAAAAAAAATGACAAAAAGAGAGTTTGAGAATTCAAAGAAAAAGAAAATAAAAAAGAAGTTTGTAAAAGAAAAGGATGCTAAGTGAAAATGTTGGAAAATGTTTATTTAAACTATTAAAAGGAAACCAAACTATTCATATTTTATATCCTAAAAGAGGAAAATAAGAGGAAAAAGAAATTAAAAGAAAATTATACATTTGAAGATAAAATTTAGTTTAAAGGAACTTTTTACTATTTTTAGGTTTATGAAAAGAAAAGAAAAGAAGAGAAATAAAAAAAAATAAAGTTATGGAACATTTTTATGAAAATAAAGCTAATGACAAAATATTTAGAAAAATTACACTTATTGTTAAAAGAAAACGAAAAGAAAATGAAAAATAAAAGTTAACAAAAGAAAATCAGATTAATTCTAGTTAAAGAATATTTAAACTAACATTAAAGAGAGAGTAAAGAAAATATAGCGTTGGCATTTAAAGAAAATAAAATAGATAATAAAAGAAGATAAAAGGAAGAGAAAATAAAAATTAAAAAATTACACTAAAACTACAAGAAAGAAATGAAAAAGAAATAACTAATGTATTGAAAGAAAATTACATTAAGTTAAAAGAAAAGAAATATTTAACTAATAGAGTAAATAAAATGAACCAACAAACTAATTATTATATGAAAATAAAGTGGAATGCTAGAAAATAAAATAAAAGTTAGAGATTAAAATGGAGTATTAAATAAATGGAATAAGATGAAATGTTAGATTAGACTAGTTAAAAGAAAAGGAAAATAAATAATACTTGAGCATTAATTTAATATAAAAAGAAAGAGAAAGAGAATAAAATGCTAGAATTTAAATAGATGTAATATTGATAATTATAACTATTTTTATGTAAATGCTTTGTATTATAACAATAACGACATTATTTAGTCGTATTGTTAATTGATATTAGCACTAATTAATGAATTAATTAAAAAAAAGATAATGTGCTTAGTGTGAAAATATAAATTAAGAAATTAGACCAAATAAATTAAATAAAATTAAGGCAACTAAAATAAATGAAGTAATGTAAATGATGACAAGATTATGTAAAAGAATACATGAATTGAAATTGAACGTAATTCGATCACCCCAAAAGAGAGGGAATAGAGCTAGAAGGACCGGGGATTGAAATAGAGTACCTGAATTGTGGAATCCTCAAGTCGGTAGAATGAGTTCCAATTGTCCAATCCTCGGGTGGTGATCCAAACAATGTACGCTTCAAGGTAAGAATTGGAGATTCGGGACTTAGTATCTTGGCAGGGCTTCGACGTCGGGGCTCGAAATTGCTCGGTACATCGGCAGAGTCTCTCTCACTCAAAATTCGTACTGAAAACGTACGTTGGGGTACGGTATTTATAGAATTCTTCAACCAATGAGGTATTGCCACGTTTTGGGACACGTCGGGCCATTTGGAGTTGGCGGTCGTCACAAGGGGAGTTGGAGGTCGCCATGTTTTTGGAAGTTTCCACAAAGTTCTATGGCGGTCGCCGCAATGGGAGTTGGCGGTCACCATTATGAAAGGTGGCGGTCGCCACTTTGGGCTAGGTTTCTACAAAGTTCTACGGCGGGCGCCATGAAGAGAGTTGGCGGTCGCCTTACTTGGGCAGCAAGTTTCAATGGTTCGTCAAAATTTCATTGGCTTGAAAGTTCTGGGTTCAAATACTGAGCTTGGATCACTTACCAAGGATCGAACTGAGGCACTATTCCACTTGTTTTCATCATCGAATTCGCCTAAGATTAGGCGTGGTCAAATTGGGGTGTCTATAGTTGCCCCTCTTTGATATAATTTGCATAGCAGGTTATATTAAAGAGCCAGAAACAACAACCATTTGACCGAGCCATCAATCTTAGGCCACAAGCACACGAGCATGCATATGATGTTGGTCGTACTTGAATTTTTATCGAGCTGTCTACGTACCCCATTGCTAGGGATTAGACTAGAATGTAGTTCATGGGGCAAAATGCGAGATGCAATGATAAGGAACATGATGTGGATGCTAACATGAATAAATGCTAACATGATGCAGACATTTACATTGTAGTGCAGATATAATGCGAGAGAGTTCTGATGTCATAACATGGATCAAGAAAAACATCACTCAGTTTTAGGTCGTGAAATGACCAATGAGTCAGTTTTAGGTCATAACGAAGACTGACGAGTCAATTTAGGATCGTGAGGAGGACCGATGAGTCAGTTTAGGGTCATAAGGAGGACTGACGAATTAGTTTAAGGTCATGAAGAGCACCGACGAGTCAGTTTAGGGTCATGAGGAGGACCGGCGAGTTAGTTTAAGATCATGAGAACGACCGACGAGTCATTTTAGGGTCGTGATGAGAACCGACGAGTCAGTTTTTGGTCGTGAGGAGGATCGATGAGTCATTTTAAGGTCGTGAGGAGAACCGATGAGTCAGTTTTTGGTCGTGAGGATGATCGATGAGTCATTTTAGGGTCATGAGGAGGACCGACGAGTCAGTTTATGGTCATGAAGATGACCGACGAGGTAAACTTAAAGGTAGGTTTATCGGAAACCAGATTTAAAATGATCAGAAGCCAAGCCACGGCTGAAACTTTTTGATTTATCAGGAAGAAAGATTGCAAATTAAGAGGTTGAGTTGAGACCTAAAATTCGAGATGAGATACGAGATTAAAAATAATTAAAAACCAAATTTATGGCTTAAAATTAAATTTATTGGAGTGGAAATTGCGAATTAATAGATCGAGTTAAGACCTAAAAATTCGGGATAAAGTACGAGATTTATAATTTTAAGGAAACAAAGTTATTATGTACTATTTGTAGAAAATTTTTATTTATATATATTTTTTATTTATATATATTTATTATTTTTTAATATTATATATATATAAAAGCATGTGCGTACATAGTAAGGTACATATAAATAATGAAGCAAAAACACCCAAACAGGCCCTTAAAACGTTATAATGGCATTGTGACCCTTGACAACTTTGCGGTCGCCAAGACGAAACCCCTCTGACATGGCGGCCACCGGGTAAAAACCCGTCCAACCTGGCGGTCGCCGTGTGGCTTTTGGAAAACCTGGTGGTCGCCCACTGTGGAGTTGGCGACCGCCAACTCCAAGCGCGCATAAGGTCTCCCTGGCGTGCGGGTGTGGTTCATTTTGTCACCTCTCACTCTCTCTCTAGCCTCTCTTGCTCTCGAACTCTTTCCCAGCCTTTTCTTTGCTTTCAAGCTTCCTTGCCTTTTCTTGTTCTTGCACGATGTTCATATTATTGTTCGTGATCCTGTTCCTCTTCATGGCGGGTCAGGGTCATGGAGATGAAGATTCGGGGGGCACGAAGGGACCCCTCCACTAGTGGGGGTACTTCCACGCAGCCTATTGCTGAGATGGATGCACTTGAGGCAGAGCTTGCCTACCGCCGAGTTGCTGAGGAGGCACGAGCAGCTGCTGATTCTTAGGCGGCTTCTTATGCTGCTGCGAAGGCCGCGGTGGCTGACTTTTAGGCCCCCGACGCTGGAAATGGTCATCTGGCACCCTTCGACCCGCGTACGTATGAACTTCTACCTCATCGCGCGGTTCCACGTGGTTTGAAGCGCTATGAGCCCCTGGAGGATGCGATTGCTGCCGACATTCTATTGCGGGAGCCTGTCCTCATATGTCTCGTCGACGCCCATCGCTAGGTATCCTATCCCAACTTGTTATAATACCAGAGCATGAAATATCAAATGTAGACGCATGTGTAGGATCCCTCATATGATGTGTTTTTTATGATGCTGACTGATGATGATTTATTTTTGATGCGTTGAATGATTTTAATGTGTGAATGCTGATTGATTGAATGATGATCGGGATTGGAGTTTAACTTAGGTACCTTTGCAATGGAGATCAAAATAGTATGGACAATTAGAATCTTTTGAACAATTAATCAAAAAGGAGTGATTATTTTTAGCGAAAAACTTTATTATTTATTTCGAGAAAAACACAAATATGGGGGGAAAGCTTTGTTTTAATTTTTGATTTTTGATTTTTTTTTGAAATTTTAGAAAGAGTTAGAAAATTGGAGTAAATTTTTAAAAAAATTGAAGAATTTTTGGAAATCTTTAGAAATTTTTGAAAATTTTGAGAAAAATTCTAGAAATTCGACGAAAACTTTGAGAAAATTTTAAAAAAATTCTAGAAAATTTAAGAAAAATCCTAGAAACATTTAAAAAATCCAAGAAAATTTGGAGAAAAATTTTGAGCAAATTTTAGAAAACATTAGAAAATTTTAGAAAATTTTTGAGAAAATACTAGGAAATTTTGAGAAAATTTTAGAAATATTTTAGAAAACACTAGAAAATTTTAGAAAAATCTTAGAAGAAATTTGAAAAAAATTTGGGTAAATTTTAGAAAAATTTTGGAAAATTTTAAAAAAATCATGAGAAAATTTTGGAAAAATCTTAAAAAATACTAGAAAACTAGAAAATTTTAGAAAAATTTTGAGAAAATTTTGAAAAAATCTTAGAAAATACTAGAAAATACTTGCAAACTTTTAGAAGATTAAGAAAAGTTTTAAGAAAACTCATGGAAATTTTTTAGAAAACCTTAGAATTTTGAGGAAAATTTTTAAAAATTAAGGAAAATTTTAGGAATGCCCTAGAAATTTGTGAAAAATCATAAAAAAATCCCAGAAGTCTTAGAAAGATTTTTTTTTCTCTTTTTTTGTGTGTTTTATATCATTTGGGAAGAAACCTAGGGAAGAATGATAGAAATTTGATTGGTGCATCAAGACTTAGGATCACTATGAATCACAAATCCAGGGTTAGGGTGCTTAGTTCCTTAGAACTTGAAAGAAACTGAATGGTCATCACTTGCATATGAACCTAGGGTTGTGGTGCCTAGTTTCCTAGGGCTTTGCCTTCAAATATTTCCTGAACCTTGCTTGCTTGATTTGTACTTTATATGTTCTTTATCTGCCTTCTTTTACAAGCTGGTCATTATGTCCGAGACTTTAGAGGTTCTGCCTCTGGGGAGGTGTTGGAGTGGTATGATGCTCTCCCTGCTCCTAGCCAGGCTTACATTGATGCCTCTGGTTTTGCTCGTTTCATACTCCTGCTGGGTAGGACGAGCAACGACCGGATATGGCTGACAGCCTTGGCCGAGCGGTGGTGGGATACCACCAACACCTTCCATTTTACAACCTTTGAGGCCACCCTTACGCCTCTGAACTTTGCACTTATTACGGGCATCCGAGCTGGAGAAGCTTCCATCCCATTTGACCCTACCATTGCACAATCTACTGATGCCCTGATGTACTTCCTTGAGGCTATTCTAGCTCAGATGGATCACGACAGAGTCAGATACACCTGGTTCTTCGAGCGGTTCAGACATTTTTAGTTCACCGAGCCCCGCCATTATGGGTGGGTCGCCCGAGGTTTTTTGATGTACATGTTTGGTACCTACTTGTTTTTGAACAAGGAGAACACCGTTCATTTGCATTACTTGGGTGGTCTAGCTCGTCTTGATCAGGTAGCTTCATATGATTGGGGCGGCGCTGCTCTGGCTACACTCTTCAGTTTCATGAGGACACTGACCCAGTTTCCTCATGAGCACAGCATTGGGGGACACTGGAGGGTTTGGGAGGTATGACTTAGTTTCTGCAGTTTTTCGTTCATTTTTGTTATCTGTTATTTCTGCCTGCCGACATCTTCTTCCTTGCAGTTATGGACCTATTAGTTCATCGGGCTTCACGTCCCGACGAACACTGCGGTAGACCCTCTGGCTATTCCCCACGCAGCCCGGTGGTCCCATGGGCTGAAGGGGAAGAAAGCCGGAGGGAAGGATCTCGATCGGTTCCGGGTGTCTTTGGACCAGGTGACCCCCGACCAGGTATCACCACTTACTGTTCATTACCCTCTGCACCATACTTGTTTACTGCACTGTACCATACTAATTACAGCATTTCGTTTACTGATACTGCACTGTATATCATTATACTTTATAGGTTCACTGGGGCGTCTAGCAGGGAGTTGAGGACCAGGATGGCGCAGATCTGATGCGCAGCCGTGAAATTGCGGCGAGGCGTATACTGCTGAAGGGCCCATTTGGGCAGGAGTACTACCTGGGAGAGCGAGTGGTTCGCCAGTCGCTTAGCCTAGATGACTTCTGGATCCCAGTGATTCCTCCTACCTGTATGCGCCGGACCAAGGATCTGAGTCGGGTCAACCTTCTGCTGGAGACCATGGGGACCCCCGCTATGGAGCGGCTCGTAGCAAAGGGAGATTATACAGCTTGGGCCCGGGCTCACTTGATGGGGCCACTAGGACCTGGCCCGGTTGTCCTAGGAGGCCAGAGACGAGGACCGGTACCAGAGGCTGCGGGCGTTGATGCTGGAGCGGCTGCCGGAGCTGCTGTCAGGGATGTTGTGGGTGGGAGGAGACCAAAGCTACCATGGGGCGTCCAGACTGTGGTTTACGGCTTCCCCTTCTCTCTACCAGTTCCTGTTCTGCCGGAATTGGAGTTCAGGGCTGACATCTACCAGGTTTGTTTTCTATCTTCTTCTCAGTCACTTGTTCTATCTATCTAGTATTTTCTGAACTATTTTCTTCTACAAATCGATCAGGCTTGGTTAGACCGGGTGATGCAGATGATTACCGGCTTGAGGGTACTGGTTCGGCAGATGGATGCCTCGATGCGGGCAGCGGCGTCGCTTTCATACCAGTAGCCGCTGTGAGTAGCTTGTGTGATCTTTTCAATTTTTGTATTTTCCTATCTTTATTCTGCTATGAGTCTTGTTTTTCTTTTGACAGCCTCCAGCTCCGGCCGCCGATATGATTCCGCCACCTGCTTCAGCTCCGGCCCCAGCCCCGGTTATAGGCCGTGGTTCTCGGGCGTCCTCTCGAGCTCGTTCCAGAGGGTCTGCTTCATCTGCTCGGAGTTGGTCCAGAGTTGTCTCTTCTTCCAGTAGCGACGATGGCGACGACTTTGACAGACTATTTGAGGACGACAGTTCGGATGAGGCCGGTCCTTTCTCCCGCCGGGTCCGCCCCAGGCACTAGTGAGAGAGAGCTTTCTTCCTACCCTGTTTCATCCTGATACATTTATTTTGATGGGCCTGCATGCCCCTATTAGACATATACACTTATCTGCTTCATGGGCCTGTGTGCCCCAGGTTGACATATTTGACAAATACTTACTTGATCCATGGGCCTATGTGCCCCAGTTTACTATTTTATTGAGCCTAGATGCCCCAGTATTACTACTTTTTTGATGCATTTCGTGCCTTTGTGCCATTTATTACTTCATCTGTCCGTATGTTGTATGATTTTTCTTTATTTGTTGTTCAAACTGTCTTGGTTGCATAACTCTGGCGCCACGACAGATACAAACCACATAGACTGCAACCTGTCCCATACCCGCCATGTTCAAACATGGCGGTCGCCACTTTCCCAAAATGTGAAGCTGGTGTCACCCTTTTCAACATGCCGGTCGCCTGGTCAAAGGAGTGATGCCACTGTACTGTGCTTTTTGGAGTTGGCGGTCGCCAGTTTCATGGTGGTGGTCGCCTCATTGATTGTCCTTTTTGCAAAAATTTCGATTTCCTACCCTTTTCTTCGTTATAAATATAACCCTGAAGGCCCCATTTGCTGTTGCTTGGGCTCAGATGGCTTCTCCTCTTTCTCTATGGATTGAAACACTCTACCATATCGAACGTTTGAACTTTGCCCGATTTGGCTTGAATGCCCTCTTCTTACTGAAGACCGTGAAGATTAACAAACCCTTATTGATGGCTGCTGCACAACTGTGGGATCCCTAGTCCCATGTCTTTTGATTTGGTTTTGAAGAACTCTGCCCCACTGTGGAGGTATTTACTGCTATCTTGGACTTGACCCCACGGAGTTCTGTTGTCATTCCTACTCATTTTCTCTCGGCTCGGCAGCAAGTGTTGTAACTCTGCGGTTTGTCTAAAATGGAGGCTACTCGTCTGACCTCGGGTGACTATCTTGACATTTCATGGCTTATTGAGAGGTTTCATTCTACTGGTGACCTCAGTGATGTTGACTTCCAGCTGCGGCACCGTTATGCACTTTGCTTCTTTCTCCTTGCCCAGTATCTACTTGTCCCTCATGATGGGCGGGTTAGTTGTGTCCTGGTCGACATTGCTGGCCAAATGTGGATGGGGAAAGGCTTCGTGCCCCTGGTTTTGGCTGAGACATTACTGGGTTTGGACGCTGTTCATCGTGGCAAAACCACCACCTTTACTAGCAGCCCTCTACTTCTCCAGGTGATCTTAGCATCTTCCTTTATATCAAGTTCTCTGTTATACTGCAAAGCCTTTCTCTTACTATTTTAAATCTTGCTACAGATCTGGCTGATGGAGAGGGTGAACCATGTACAGAAGCCTCCCATTGACAGGCACAATGCTGCTGCTTTCCTTTACCGACCGCGTTACTAGATACGTGATACCGAGGCAGCCTGGCGAGAGTATCTTTCTTCTCTAACTGGTGCAGACATTGCCTGGTAGTACCCTTGGTGGTGGATTCCTGCTATGACTCTGACCACTATGGATCATCCTGGTGTGCTGTTTGTTGGTTTGTCTCGGACTTCTTTCTACTACCCCTGTCTGATCATGCGGCAGTTCGGGCGGAGTTAGACTATTTTCCCTAACATTCGAGATCATTTATTTTCCTCTGCACTACGAGCTCCTTTTCTAGCACAGTATCGGGATGCCTGGCCATCTCGCTCATTGATGGAGATGCACAAGTTACAGTGTCCTGATCTTTCTGCTGAATACAAGACATGGTTAACTCAAGATAGGGAGAATAAAGACAAAGAAGAAGGGAAACAAGTGGCGAAAAGGAGGAGAATTTGAGGGCCTCTGCTTTGTTTTGAAAATTTCACAATTTTTCTTCATTTTGTTCGTAGAGTTTGGGACTTGTGTGCCCTCCCTTTATTTAGGAACTTTGTAGTCTAGTCTATAGCAATGAGAAACTTCCCACTTTATATTTAAGATGGTTTAAATTTATCGAAAGTTTTAATGACTTTATTATCAAAATTCAAGAATTGATTTGCATTGGTATTACTCATATTCAAGGATGGTTAAAACAAAGAAAGTGGTCAGACTTCTTAACGAAGCTGCCTACGTATCCCAAAAGATGGAATCAGGTCTTAACGTAGTTCGGGCTCGATTTTCACTCGGGTAGTGACATTTTCCTTTTGTAATGCCCTAACTTTTGCCAAGGTCGCTCTTTTGGGGTTTTGGCCTTGCGGGCTGCTCTAATTTTTGCCTGAGTCGCCTTTTTGGTTTTCAACTCAGTGAGCTTTTCTTTTATCTTTATTTCAACCTCAAGGATAGTACTTTTTGAGTTGATCAAGGTTTACTGGAGTGGAGAATATATTGCCATCAAGATCCATAATAATGACTGCACCACCGGTCATGATGGTTTTAATGAGAAATGGTCCGGACCAATTTGGCTTGAACTTGCCCCTTGGGTCGAAGATGGGAGCTCTTACTTCTTTCAGAACCAAATCTCCTTCTCTGAGGTCCCAAGTCTTGACCTTCTTATTGAATGCCCGAGCTATCCTCCTTTGGTAACCTTGTACATGAAATAGAGCTCGCAGTCTTCTTTTGTCAAACAGGAGAACTCTTCCATCCGGTTCCTCTGCCAATCTGCTTCTGAAATACTGACCTTGGCCATTGCCCTTAGCGAGGGGATTTCCACCTCAATGGGAAGAACAGCTTCCATCCCATACACTAAAAAGTATGGCGTAGTTTCGGTTGAGGTCTTAATTGGCGTTCGGTATCCCCATAGTGCAAATGGTAGATGCTCTGGCCAATCTTTGTGCGAGTTGATTATCTTTTGCAGAATTTTCTTGATGTTCTTGCTCGCTGCCTCAACTGGTCCATTGGTTTGTGGCCGATATGGCGAGAACTTATGAGCCACTATCCGATATTCCTTGAAAATATCTAGGACTTCTCCTTGGAAATGTGAGCCATTATATGAAATGACCTCGTGCGGAACTCCGTACCGACAAATGATATTTTGCTTGATAAACTTAGCGACGTGGGGGGCCTTCAATACTGAGTAGGAAGCTGCTTTCACCCATTTGGTGAAATAATCAATGGCCACTAAGATAAACTCGTGTCCATTAGATGCCTTTGGTGTTACTCTGCTAATCACATCGATACTCCATACTGAAAGCGGCCATGGTGACGTCAGATTATACACCTGAGACGGGGGAACGCGCATGAGGTTTGCGTGAATCTGACACTTATGACACATTCGCACAAACTATATGCAATCCGTTTCCGTCGTCATCCAGAAGTAACCTTGCCGTAGGATCTTCTTAGCTAACATATTTTCGCTCATATGTGGTCCACAAACTCCTGCGTGGATTTTTTTCAATAGTTTTTGACTCTCTTTAGTGTTTACACACAGCTTGTTGACTCCAAAATGTCCTCATTTGTATAGTTTACCACCACAAATGACAAACTGTGCAGATAGTCATCATATCGCCCGTTTATCCTTTTTACTGGCAAACTTGGGATATTCTCCTTTTCCTATGAAGTTTTGAATGTCAAAGTACCATGGAAGTCCGTCAGTGCTTTCTTCGATAGTGGCTATCATCTCATATGCCAGCTTCCTTTTCTGCACAATTATCAAAGGTCTCATCCGAACTCCGGGTGGTATGTCAATCGTGGATGCTAGGGTGGCCAGTGCATCAGCGAACTTGTTCTGTAGTCTCTGCACATGGGTGAAGATTATTGATTCAAAGCACGATATCAGCTTCTCCAGTTCTTGATGGTAGAGAATTAAGGTTACATCCCTGACCTTCCATTCTCCTCTTGGTTGCGAAACTACCAATGCTGAGTCTCCAATGACTTCTAGTTTTCTTGCGCCTAATTCTAAGGCTACCTCCAATCCTGCTAAACATGCTTCATACTCAGCCTAATTGTTGGTGACTTTAAAATTGAGTTTTAGGGACAACAGAACACGTGAATCATCGGGGGTGACAAGAAGGATTCCTATCCCATAGCCATATTGATTGGATGCACCATCAAAATATAGAGTCCATTTGTAGTCCCCAACTTTTATTAGTTGTTCGTCAGGAAACTGAAATTCCGTGTCTTCATCCATTTCAACTGGTTAGTCGGCCAGAAATTATGCCACTGCTCTACCTTTGACTGACTTCCGTGTGACATATTGGAGATCATACTCAGATAATAGCAGCAACCATTGGGCCAGCCTTCCTGTTAGTGCCGATTTTTCGAACAGATATTTCAACGGGTCCATCCGAGAGATGATGTTCATTGTGAAAGACAGCATGTAATGCCTCAATTTTTGGAAAGCCCAAACCAAGGACCAACATGTTTTCTCCAGCGGCGTGTACCATATTTCTGACCCAGTCATCTTCTTGCTTAAGTACTAGACGGCTTTCTCGACTCCAGTTTCTCCTTCTTATGCAAGCATGCATCCCATAACTGAATCAGTCACTGACAAATAGAGAATCAGTGGCCTGCCAGGTTTGGGGGGAGCTAGAACAGGAGGATTTTGTAAGTACTATCGTACGGTATTAAAGGTGTCTTGGCATTTCTGATCCCATTCAAATTCAACTCATTTTTTCAATAGACGGAAGAGCAGCTCACAAGTAGTAGTCAATTTTGCGATGAATCGGCTGATAAATTGAATCTTACCCAAAACCCCTGACTTCTCGCTCGATCTTCGGAGGAGGCATTTTCAAGATCGCCTTAATCTTTGAAGGATCGACTTCAATGCCTTTTTGTGTGATCATGAATCCAAGCATTTTTTCGGCAATGATCCCAAAGGCACACTTCTGAGGGTTGAGTCGCATCTTGTACTTCCAAATTCTTTCGAAGAATTTTTGTAGTGCCGTGATGTGGCCATCCCGATCTTTGAATTTGACTATCATATCATCCACGTACACTTTAACCTCTTTATGTATCATGTCATGCAGTAAGGTAGTGGCAGCCATTTGATAGGTTACCTCGGCATTCTTTAAATCAAACGGCATCACACGATAACAATAAGTGCCTCAAGGCGTGCTGAACGTCATTTTCTCTCTATCTTCGGGATCCATCAAAATCAAGTTGTACCCAAAAAAACCGTCTATGAATGATAGAAAGGCATGTCCTGCTGTACTGTCTACCAAGTCGTCGATGTGTGGCAACAAAAAATCATCTTTTAGGCTAGCCTTGTTGAGATCCCAGAAATCCACGCAGACTCGGATGCGGCCGTCCTTCTTTAAAACTGGCACTATATTAGCTACCCATTTCGGATACTCAGTTACCATTAGGAATCCAGCGTTGATCTGTTTGAAAACTTTTTCTTTGATTTTTAGAGCCCATTCGGGTTGGATGCGTCTTAATTTTTGTTTGATCGGTTTAGCATCGGGGTATAGAGGGATATGGTGTTGGACGATATCGGGATCAATTCCGGGCATATCCTCATAATACCAAGCAAACACATCTTTGAATTCTTTTAATAAAGTTATTAATTTCTCTTGTTCAGCTAAGAATAAAGAAGAACCAGTTTGGACATTTTGCGGATTATTTTCATTACTTAGATTTATTGACAAATTTTCTTCAATTATTAGTTGGGCACGCATTTCTCCTTCTCTTTTTATTAAAAGTTTTATTTTTTCAGGGGCATCCCCGTCGAATTTAAAATCGTCAGAAAGTGTATGAAATAAATCAAACAAAGCAGAATAATCAGAAATTTTGTTTATTTCATTAAAAACAGCGGGGATTACAAACTCGATAGCAAAGAAAGAAAGGGGAGCACCAATAGATGTACCCTCGATTACAGGCTCAAACTCGATCCCAGACTCGGGACAGACAAAGTGCACATCATTAGACTCGACGGTCCAGTTCTTTACTTCCTTTGTGGCGGCGCCAACAATGAGCCGGGTACAGTCGGCCGGTGCACTGAAACCCATCATGTAACAGTCCGATTCAGTTATGTGCTGCTGAGTCATCTTCTCGTGGAACAGCATTCCCAGGTCGGTTCCATCGAGTTTGTTAGCCAAATCCTCTTTCTGAACCTTCTTTTCTTTCTCCTATCCTTCCATTGTTTCTTCCTCCTCTGTGTCAGACAATTGGTGGCTGAAAAAGATCTCCAACCCAGGCTGCTTTTGATTGGTTTCTTCATCAATCCATGGTTCTAGAAAGCCACAATACGGGAAGTCTTCTCCTTCCTTGATGAAGTATCTATTGAGTGTCCCGGAATAATTGGCCTTTTGTCCCTCTCTAGGCCCTTCTAGATCTTCTTCCGTTGGCTCATACCTAAGACCAAAATGGTGCGAAGTTGGCAATACCTGAATGGGTTCCGGGATTCCATGCAGTTTACGTCCAAATCCCATACCGGGGAAGAAGGACATTTTTCTCATCATGGTTACGGCCTTCGGGTTGACATATCTTTCTTCCTCATGCATCAGCGTCTGAACAGCCTGTACTTCATTAAATCGAAAACCACTGAGCAACACATCATCTTCACTGTGCTGAACTTCTAGCAGAGTTATACCCTCTTCTCCTTTCGAAGGGTGAATACTATCCTCTCCATGAATGGTTAAAACTGCTCCATCCTTTATTAATTTTAGTTTTTGGTGAAGGGTAGATGGTACTGCTTGAACATTTGGGTCATGTAGCCACGGCCTGCCTAGCAGCAAATTGAAGGAGGCCGGCACATCTAGCACGTGAAATTCAACGGAGGTTTTCAGAGGTCCTACTGAAACGGAAAATGACACCAGTCCCAGCACATCCCTTCTCGTGTTGTCATAGGCTCGCACTCCTTGATTGCAGAGAGTGAACTGGTAGGCCTCATCCCTAAGCAGACGGCTGTTCTCAACGGACATACGTTCAAAGTAGATCCATTATCAATAAGGGTCACCAGGACCCACTTTTCTAGGCACTTGACAGTGATGTGGAGTGGCTTGTTGTGACTTTTTCCTTCAGCGGGTAAATTCTTATCAGAAAAGAAAATGACTTTTGGTTCGGCGATTGGCAGAATAAGTCTAATAAGCTGATCGGGGGTTGCATCTATCGGGACACTGGCCTTGTTCAACACCTTCAAAATAGCTTGTTTGTGCTTGTGCGAAGCCATCAACAAGCCCTATATACTGATGTTGGCCTGTGTCTTTTTCAACTGTCTCAGTACGGCATCATCCTCCTGTTCCTGCTCTATTTCTTTCTCTTTTCCACTCGGTTGTCCTCTCTCTAAATGAGCTGGCTTAAAATGTCTTCCACTTTGGGTAAAGTGCTCCACGCCATCTTCAGGATCCCATAAGCCGGGCATGACATTATTAGTCTGTCTCACTTTGTTTAAGTACGGAGGACTTTCAAACGCCCACAAATCATTTTGGTCACCAACGGCTGCCCTTTCTTTTCTTTCCTTATCATTTTCAATAGCCCACGTGTTATCGATTTCTTTCCAGATGTCCTCTTCAATAAAATTCACTTGCTGTTCACGAGCGGCCCAAAAATTAGTCCATTCAATCCCATCAGATTTCAACACAATCCTGACCAGCCAATAAGATTGCATGCCGTTAATGTGTACTTCTTCCTCAAAAAGTTGGGAAAGGGTGATTCCGTCAAGTGAATGGCCGAACTCGTAAGGTCGACTCGGGTAATCCAATACCCAGTCATCCTCTTCATTGCGCTCCTCTTCTTGTTGATAGGTTTGGATCATCGATCGATACCATTCTTAGGCATCATCATTCCATTCTCCTATTCTGTCTCGGCTGCCTCTAATCATCATGAATGAACAACTTGTCGAATCCTCGATAGTTGGAACAGACGGGCGCGGTAGGTGTGCTAAACAAATAAACTAACTCAGGTCTTCAGATTGTCCCAAAGTCACACAATTGACCCCTGCCTGCCTAGCATGATTTGGTAATGGGTTAGTAGTAACGTTCGGCTTTGGGGTTGCTGATGGAGGAGGAATCACTTTGTTGTCAATGAGATTCTGGATCTCATGACGGAGCCTCATACATTTGTCAGTTAAATGCTTGTGGCCTTGGTGGAAGATATAGTATTGGGTGGCATTGTACCTCGGAGGAAGCTGATCAGGAACATGCATGGGGTCCAATGGCTTAATAAGCGCCTTCTCGATGAGTCGATTCAGGGCGGTGGATAAAAAAAATATTGAGGGGAGTGAAGATCCTCCTCGGCTTTTGTTGCTGTTGGCCATTGTCTGACTGCTGAAGGCTGTTTGCTGGATGGGTGGAAGAAGAAGGATTTAAAAGGTTCACCTCGCCCGAGCGAGCAGCGGATGGATTTTGGTTGGTTACGGGAAAAGTCCTTCGTGGTGGTTTCTGACAGGGTTCTATTTTTTCAATGTCACCGGATTGGATTGCGTCTTCTATCTGAATTCCGGCATCAAATAACTGCTCGAATGTGGAGAGCGATTGTGTAATCAGATAGCGTTTTAGGGGGGTTGCAGATTCTTTACTACGATCCAAACTTGCTCCTTTTCAGAGGGCCTGTTTGTCATCTTTGCAGCTTTACCACTCCAACGGGTCAGAAAGTTGACGAAAGAATCTCGATTCTCTTGCCGGGTTGTCTCAAGCTCTCGAGTAGTAACGTCCAGTTGAAAATTGTAACTAGACTGGCTGATGAAAACCGTTGTAATATCTTCCCAAATTCTGATTTTAGCTACATCAAGGGAGAGGAACCATTTCTGGGCTGCCCTAGACAGGGATCGGTGAAAGAGCTGAGCCTTTAACTGGTCATCAATTCTCATTGGTGATAGGGTACCAACATACATTTAGAGATAAATTTTGGGATCTCTGATTCCATTAAATTTTTCCATATTCGGCATTTTGAACTTTTCTGGCAATTTGGCATGTGGGAACATGTTGAGCCCCCGACATCGAGCATATATTCCTCAACTCCTTTGGCTTTTCTCAACACCTTTTTCATCTGGTCAATCATTTCTGCAAGCGTAGATTCCTTAGACTGGGCAGTGTTTTCCTCTTCTGCCACAATCGGGCGGGGGACCCGAGGTGGTACTGCGACTTGCAGTATCTTCGGTCCCTGGTTGTCATCCCCAAAGTCTTTGGCATTCTCATTCGTGTTATCTGGATGCCCATTTACACCGAGCATACGGGCCTGAATTGCTTGTATCGGTGCCTGACATTGAGTATGAGTTTGGGTCTGCTGCTCCACAGCTCGCTGTATCTCGGTAATAGCCCTCATCAGGGCTGTCAAATTAACTTTATTCTCTGCTATGTTAGTCGATTCAGATACTCTACGAAGTCTTCCCAATTCTGATCTTTTCCAAACTCGTGTCAACTGTATTCTTTCCAGATCAATAGTATCCCAGAGAAAAACCTAAATTCCACAAGTAGAAAAGCTAGTTTCAGACAATTGACAGCAAATACGCCAGATACCCCAGAACCGCTGAAACTAAAATAATGTCCCTGTTAAGCTCATACCACTAGCATAACAACTGAACATTTGAAAACCCGAGACGAGAACCAAAAGGGGTAGATCGACCAAATTCTAAAAGAAAGGTTTTATCTAAATGAATGACATTCCGGTAAGACGACAGTTCTAACCCTCAAGAGGCCGGTTCGACCTATGATTCTAAGGAAAAATGGATAGCACTCCGTCAGGGAAACAGATATAACTCTCTGATGAAAAATAGGCAGCATAACGGTAAGAAAAAAAGACTAACTCTCATAGGTATGTCAAGGGTTTGAGAAAAGCGAGCCTAAACAATGGCGGAGAAAACCAACGACCCAGAGAGAACCCAGAGGAGAGAGAGAGAGAAACTACCCTAGAGGTGTTTAAACAAAACACGAGCGTGACCCCGAGAAGAAAACTACTATGTGAAGGCCAAATATGGTGAAGAACAAAGATTCGGGTAAGAACCCGAAAGAGAAACTAACTTTCACGAAGGATAACAGAAATCTCAGGCCGATCCTGAAAAAAGGACTAGCTTAATCCGAACAAAACAATTCTCACAATATACAATCAAAACATATAATAAAGAAAGCACATAGTCCTACTAGGGATAGCAGCACCTAGCTGGGGGGTCTAAGTTCACTATATGCAAAAGGCCGGGTTTGATCAATCAGACAGGATACTTTCTGAATAGAGCTGGGTATATACCTTCCATACCTGGAGTGGTGCAGAACATGGTCAAACAGTACGCCCGAACTCTTTTACTGCACCTATGATAGTGTACAGTCAGCAAGGGTTCTCCGTCTTTCCAACAATCTCCGAAACGGATTAACGTTCAGGGCATCGGGTCGACCAGGGAGGGGGTTGAAGAACAATGCATATGCATGCAAAAATAAAAATGAGAAATTTTATTAGGAACCAATGATGCTTTTAAGTCTAGCCCTCTTATTTGATTTTATAAACCAGTCCCCAGCAGAGTCGCCAGAAAATACTATGGCGTTTGGAATTTAGGGGTCAAAAAATAAAGTGAGAGAATTCAAATATGTTTTGGAAAATGCTTTAACACCTTGAAAACTAACTTTTGAAACCCCATTTTTATTGAAAATAGAGTCGTCACTTAGTTTTTGAGAAAACTAAGAAAAATAAAAATGGCTAACTGATCTTAAAAACGTTTAACTAGAGAAAGATGGTTCGGGGGCTAAGTTACGAATCGGGAAAGGTGTTAGGCACCCCGTTCGCCCAACCGTAAGGTTGGCCTCTACTAATCATTATTGATTCTTTAATATAATTTCTCAAATGCATACAAATAAAGAAAATAGGAATAAAGAGAGAACATTCAAAATCAAGTATAGAAAATACATAAAATATGTACATAACACTCCAAAATAAATAAGTGTTAAAAGAAAAATTTTAAATCCTATGGCATGCAATTTCTATTTAAAGAATTTATAAAACACATACCCACATGCAATATTCACAAAAATAAACTAAACTAACATGGTTTGTATAAAAGAATAAAAATATGGTTGAAAATGCTAAAATTACCTAAACATGATTTGCTAACAAGAAATACACTAAACCAAGCAAGATTTTAAGGAAAGTAACTAAAATATGCACATTGTCAAAACAAGCTAAATTAACATTAACATGATGAAATGATAATTAAAAAAATGCATGCAAATTCTATACTTAAAAGAAAATTTATTAACAAAAAAAAAATGGCAAAAGAGAGTTTAAGAATTCAAAGAAAAAGAAAATGAAAAGGAAGTTTGTAAAAGAAAAGGATGCGAAGTGAAAATGTTAGAAAATGTTTATTTAAACTATTAAAATGAAACCTAACTATTCATATTTTATATCCTAAAAGAAGAAAATATGTGGAAAAATAAATTAAAAGAAAATTATACTTTAAAGATAAAATTTAGTTTAAAGGAACTTTTTACTATTTTTAGGTTTATAAAAAGAAAAGAAAAGAAAAGAAGAGAAATAAAAGAAAATAAAGTTATGAAACATTTTTATGAAAATAAAGCTAATGACAAAATATTTTAAAAAATTACACTTATTATTAAAAAAAAAAAAGAAAAGAAAATGAAAAATAAAAGTTAACAAAAAAAAAATCAAATTAATTTTAGTTAAAGAGCATTTAAACTAACATTAAAGAGATAGCAAAAAAAATATAGCGTTGGCATTTAAAAAAAATAAAATAGATAATAAAAGAAGATAAAAGGAAGAGAAAATAAAAATTAGAAAATTACACTAAAGCTACAAGAAAGAAATAAAAAACAAATAACTAATATATTGAAAGAAAATTACATTAAACTAAAAGAAAAAGAGCATTTAACTAATAAAGGAAATAAAATGAACCAACAAACTAATTATTACATGAAAATAAAGTAGAATGCTAGGAAATAAAATAAAAGTTAGAAATTAAAATGGAGTATTAAATAAATGGAATAAGATGAAATGCTATATTAAATTAGTTAAAAGAAAATAAAAATAAATAATACTTGAACATTAATTTACTATAAAAAGAAAGAGAAATAGAATAAAATGCTAGAATTTAAATTGACGTAATGTTAATAATTACAACCATTTTTATATAAGTGCTTTGTATTATAACAATAACGACATTATTTAGTCGTATTGTTAATTGATATTAGCACTAATTAATGAATTAATTTAAAAAAAAGATAATGTGATTAGTGTGAAAGTGTAAACTAAGAAATTACAGCAAATAAATTAAATGAAATTAAGGCAACTAAAATAAATGAAGTAATGTAAATGATGACAAGATTATGTAAAAGAATACATGAATTGAAATTGAACGTAACCCGATCGCCTCAAAAGAGAGGAAATAGGGCTAGAAGGACCGAGGATCCAAACAGAGTACCTGAAATGTGGAATTCTCAAGTCGGTAGAATGAGTTCCAATTGTCCAATCCTCAGGTGGTGATCCAAACAATATAGGCTTCAAGGTAAGAATTGGAGATTCGGGACTTGGTATCTTGGCAGGACTTCGACGTCGGGGCTCGAAATCGTTCGGTATATCGACAGAGTCTCTCTCACTCAAAATTCGTACTGAAAACGTACGCTGGCGTATGGTATTTATAGAATTCTTTAACTAATGAGGTGTTGCCACATTTTGGGACACGTAAGGCCATTTGAAGTTGGCGGTCGCCACAAGGGGAGTTGGCGGTCGCCATGTTTTTGAAAGTTTCCACAAAGTTCTATGGCGGTCACCGTAATAAGAGTTGGCGATCGGCATTATGAAAAGTGGCGGTCGCCACTTTGGGCTAGGGTTTCTACAAAGTTCTACGGCGGGCGCCATGAAGAAAGTTGGCGGTCGCCTTACTTGGGCTGCAAGTTTCAATGGTTCGTTAAAATTTCATTGGCTTGAAGGTTTCGGGTTCAAATACCGAGCTTGGATCACTTCCCGAGGATCGAACTAAGGCACTATTCCACTTGTTTTCATCATCGAATTCGCCTAAGATTAGGCGGTGTCAAATTGGGGTGTCTACAGAGTGCTTTAGAAACATAGGTCGAACCAGCCTCTCGAGGGATCGAATAATCTTCTTGCCGGAACGTCGTCCGTCAAGATAAAGCCTTTCCTCTAGAACTTAGTTGATTCATTCACTTTGGTTCTTATCCCGGGTTTTCAGATGTTCAGTTGTTATGTTGCTAGCATGAGCCTGACAGGGGCATTATTTCAATTTCTGCTATTTGGGGTATCTGGAAGATTTGCTGTCTATTGTCTGAACTCTTTCAAAAAATGTCTGAAACTGATTATCCTACTTGTGGGACTAGGTTTTTCTGTGAGTTACCATTGATCCGGGGAGAGTATAGTCGACGCGAGCTTGGGTAAGATCAGAATCGGGCAGACTTCACAGAGTTTTCAGATCAACAAATATGGCAGAGAACGAAGTTAATCTGACAGTCTTGATGAGGGCTATTACTGAGATACAACGGGCTGTAGAACAGCGGACCCAGACCTAAGTGCGGTGCCAAGCACAAATCCGAGCGATCCAGGTCCGTATCCCCGTCATGAATGGGTAACCAGATGACGCAAATGAGAATGCTGAGGACCTTTGGGATGACAATCAAGTCCCCGATGGACCACAAGTCGTTCCACCACCACCACGGAATCCTCGACAGGTGATGGTTGCGGAGGAAAATACCACTCAGTCCAAGAAATCTGCATTAGTCGAGAAAATTGACCGGATGGAAAAAGTGCTGAGGAAAGCTAAAGGAATAGAAGAATATATGCTGGACGTAGGTGGTCTGTGCTTGTTTCCAGAGGCGAAGCTACAAGAAAAGTTTAAAATGCCTGACATGGAAAAGTTTGATGGAACCAAAGATCCTAGAATTCATCTCCGAATGTATGTAGGTACCCTGTCACCAATGGGAACTGATGACCAGCTGAAAGCCCAGCTCTTTCATCGATCTCTTTCTGGAGCAGCCCAAAAATGGTTCCTCTCCCTTGACGTAGCAAAGACCAGAACTTGGGAGGACATAGCTATGGCATTCGTCAGCCAGTACAGTTATAATGTTCAGTTAGATGTAACTACTCGCGAGTTAGAGACCACTCGCCGAGAAAACAGGGAGTCTTTCGTTGATTTCTTGACCCGCTAGAGGGATAAGGCCGCTAAGATGACAAATCGACCTTCTGAAAAGGAGCAAGTGAGGATGGTAGTAAAGAATCTGCAACCCCCCTGAAACGCTATCTGATTACACAGCCGCTCTCCACATTTGAGCAGTTATTTGATGCTGGGATTCATATAGAAGACGCAATCCAATCCGGTGACATTGAGAAAGCAGAACCCAGTCAGAAACCACTACGAAGGACTTTCCCCACAACCAACCAAAATCTATTCGGTGCCCGCTCGGGCGAGGTAAACCTTTTAAATCCTTCTCCTTCCACCCATCCAGCAAACAGCCTTCAGCAGTCAGACAATGGCGAACAGCAACAAAAGCCGAGGAGGGTCTTTACTCCCCTCAATATTTCTTTATCCACCACCCTAAATCGACTCGTCGAGAAGGGGCTCATCAAGCCATTGAACCCCATTCTTGTTCCCAATCCACTTTCTCCAAGGTACAATGCCTCCCAATACTGTGCCTTCCACCAAGGCCACATGCACTTAACAGACAAGTGCATGAGACTCCGTCATGAGATCCAGAATCTCATTGACAACAAAGTGATCCCTCCTCCGTCAACTACCCCAAAGACGAATGTCACTATTAATCCGCTCCCGAGTCATGCAAAGCAAGCTGGAGTGAATTACATGTCTTTGGGCGAATCAGAGGACCCAAGTCAGCATATCTGTTCCGTACGGATGCACGCCCTCGTGTTGCGTCTACTGAAGATCAGTCAGCATGTTCATTTGTCATGATTAGAGGCATCGAGATAAGATGGAGGAATGGAATGATAACGCCTGGGAATGGTATCGACCGCTAATCCAAGCCTACCAACAAGAGGAGGAGTGCAACGAAGAAGACGATTGGCCATTAGATTATCCGGCCCGACCCTATGGATTTGGCCACGTGCTTGATGGAATCACCCTTCCCTAACTCTTTGTGGAGGAGGTACACGTTGACAATATGCAATCCTATTGGCTGGTAAGGATCGTCTTGAAATCTGACGGGGCCGAATGGACTAATTTTTGGGCTACTCGGGAACAATAAATAAATTTTATCGAGGAGGACATTTGGGAGGAAATTGACATTACTTGGGCTATAGAAGATGATGAAAAAAGGAAAGGAAGACTAGCGATCACCGATCTAAGTGATTTTTGGGCATTCGAGAGCCCTCCACTGGTGAACGAGTTACGGCAGGGCAGTGACATAATAACAGGATTGTGGGATCCTGAAGAGAGTGTAGAATATCTCACCAGAAGCGGGCAACACTTCAAACCAGCCCAACTGAAAAGAGGGCAGCCGAGTGGAAAAGAAAAGGAGAAAGAATAGGAAGAGGAAGATGATACAGTGTTGAGACAATTAAAGAAAACACGAGCCAACATCAGCATTTGGGGGCTACTGATGGCCTCGCACAAACACAGGCGATACTTTTGGATGATAATGGAAACGGATTGTATACAGTTTGTGCGGAGGTGTCATAAGTGTCAGATTCACGCAAACCTCATACACGTTCCCTCGTCTCAGCTGTACAACCTAACGTTACCATGGCCATTTTCAGTATGGGGCATCGATGTGATTGGCAGAGTAACACCGAAGGCATCTAATGGACACGAGTTTATCTTAGTAGCTATTGACTATTTTACCAAGTGGGTAGAAGCTCCTTCCTACTCGGTGTTGAGAGCCTCTCATGTTGCTAAATTCATCAAGCAAAATATCATTTGTCGGTACAGAGTTTCCTACGAGGTCATCTCGGATAATGGCTCACATTTCCAAGGGAAAGTCTTGAATCTTTTCAAGAAATACCGGATAGTGGCTCATAAGTCCTCGCTATATCGACCGCAAACCAATGAAGCAGTCGAAACAGCGAACAAGAATATTAAGAAAATTCTGCAAAAGACAATCAACTCACACAAAGATTGGCCGAAACATCTACCATTTGCACTCTGGGGATACTGAACGTCAATCCGAACTTCAACTGGGACTACGCTGTACTCTTTAGTGTACGAGATGGAAGCCGTGCTTCCCATTGAGGTGAAAATCCCCTCACTAAGAGTAGTGGCTGAGGCCAGTATTCCAGAAGCAAAATGGCAGAGGAACTGAATGGAGGAGTTACTTTTGTTTGATGAAAGAAGGCTGCAAGCTCAATTTCTTGTACAAGGTTACCAAAGGAGGATAGCCCGAGCGTTCAATAAGAAGGTCAAGACTTGGGACCTCAGAAAAGGGGATTTGGTCCTCAAGAAAATTAGAGCTCCTATCTTTGACCCAAGGGGCAAGTTTAAACCCAACTGGTCTGGACCGTTTCTCATCAAAGCCATCATGACCGGTGGTGTAGTCATTATCATGGATCTGGATGGCAATATATTCTCCACCCCAGTAAACCTCGACCAGATTAAAAAGTACTGTCCTTGAAGTAAAAATAAAGATAAAATAAAAGCTCGATGAGTTGAAAACTGAAAAGGCAACTCAGGCAAAAGTTAGAGCAGCCCGCAATGCCGAAAATCCGATAGGACGACCTTAGCAAAAGTTAGGGCATTACAAAAGGAGAATGTTAATACCCGAGTGAAAACCAAGCCTGAACTACGTTAAGACCTAATTCTATCTTTTTGTGATACGTAGGCAGCTTCTTTAAGAAGTCCAGCCACTTTCTTTATCTTTGACCATCTTGAATCTGTGTAAGACCAATGCAAATTAATTCTTAAATTTTAATAATAAAGTCATTAAAATTTTAGATAAATTTAAACCATCTTAAACATAAAGTGGGAGTTTTTCCATTATTTTAGACAAGACTACAAAGTTCTTAAATGAAAGGGAGGGCACATAAGTCCCAAACTTTACAAATAAAAAGAAAGTTGTGAAATTTTTCTCAAAATAAACAGAGATCCTCAAACTCGTCTCCTCTTCATCGCTTGTTTTCCCTCTTCTCTATCTTTCTTTTCCCTATCTTGTGTTAACCATGTCTTGTATTCAGCAGAAAGATTCGAACACTGCAACTCGTGCATCTCCATCAATGGGCGAGATGGTCAAGCATCCCGATACTGTGCTAGAAAAGGGGCCCGTAGTGCAGAGGAAAATAAACGGCCTCGAATACCAGGGAATACGATCTAACTTCGCCTGAACTGCCGTATGATCCTATGAGGGTAGTAGAAAGTAGTCTAACGCAGACCAATCAGCAGAATGCCAAGGTGATTTATAGTGGTCAAAGTCATAGCAGGAATCTGCCACCAGGGGCACTGCCAGGTAATGTCTGAACCGGTCAGAGAGGAAAAATATTGTCGCTAAGATGCCTCAGTGTCACATATATGATAACGCGGACGATAAAAGAAAGCTGTGGCATTGTGTCTAACAGTGAGAGGCTTCTGTATAAGGTTCACCTTCTCCATCCGCCAGATCTATAGCAAGAGTTAGAACAGTAAGAGAAAGGTTTTGCAGTATAACAGAAAACTTGATACAGAGGAAGATGTTAAGATCACTGGAGAAGTAAAGGGCTGCAAGCAAAGGTGGTGGTTTCGCCACAATAAACGGTGTCCAAGCCCAGCAGTGTCTCAGCTAAAACCAGGGGCACGAAGTCTTTCCCCATCCACATTTGGCCAGCAATGTCAACTAGGATACAACTAACCCGCCCATCAGAAGGAACAAGGAGATACTGGGCAAGGAGGCAGAAGCAAAGTGCATTACGGCACCGCAGCTGAAAGCCTAGATCGGTGAGGTCACCAGTATGATGAAACCTCTCAATAAGACATGAAATGTCGAGACAGTCACCCAAGATCAGGCGTGAAGCCTCCATCTTAGACAGACCACAGAGTCGCATCACCTGCTACCGAACAGAGAGAAAAGGAGTGGGGACGACTACGGAATTCTGTGGAGTCAAGTCCAAGATGGCAGGAAACTCCTCTACAGTGGGACAAAGTTCTTCAAAACCAAACCGAAAGACATGAGACTGAGGATCCCGCAGTTGTGCAGCAACCGCTAGTAAAGGTCTGTTAATCTTCACAGTCCTCAATGAGAAAAGGGCGTTAAGGCCAAATGGGGCAAAGTTCAAACGTTTGATATGGGAGAGTGTTTCAATCCATAGAGAAAGAGGAGAAGCCATCTGAGTCCAAGCAACGGCAAATGGGGCCTTTAGGGCTATATTTATAAGGTAGAAAATGGCAAAAAATTGAAATTTTTGCAAAGAGGACAATTAATGTGGCGACTGCCATATTAGAACAGGCGACCGCCAACTCTAAAAAGCACAGTACAGTGACATCAGCCCTTTGACCAGGCGACCGCCAAGTAGACATTTTGAGAAAGTGGTGACCGTCATGTTAGAGTACGGTGACCGCCATGTTTGAACATAATAGGTACAGGTCAGCTTACAGTTTGTGTAATCTGTGTGGCACCTGAACTATGCGTCCATGACAGTTTGAGCAGTAAAGTGAAAGAAACCCATATAAGTAGATCGATATAAGACAATAAATGGCACGAAGGCCCACAGTATATTAGAAAGCAATGTATTAGGAATAAAAAACGGGGGCACCCGGGCCCAATAAACAGCAAAATGGGGAATGTAGGCCCATCAAAATAAATGTATCAAGAAGTAAATAAAGCTGGGGAAGGGGAAAGCCCTCTCTCTCACTAATGTCTAGGACGAACTCGCCAGGAAGGGCCGACCTCCTCCGAGCTGTCATCCTCGAAGAGTCTGTTGAAGTCGTCACCATCATCGCTATCGGAGGAAGAAATGACTCAGAATCGGCTCCGAGCAGATGAAGCCGACCCTCTGGAACAAGCTTGAGAGGACGCCTGGGAACCACGGCCTCTAACCGGGGCTGGTGCCGGGGCTGGAGCCTGTGGTGGCACTACACCGGCAACCGTAGCTGGAGGCTGTCAAAAGAAAAGCAAGACTCATTGCAGAATAAAAGTAGGAAAATGTAAAAAAAAATTGAAAAGAACACGCAAGCTACTTACAATGGCTACTGGCGTGAAAGTAATGCCAGCAGCCCGCAACGAGGCATCCATCTGCCGAGCCATCACTCTCAGGCCGGTGACCATCAGCATCGTCCGGTCCACCCACGCCTGATTAAACTACAAAAGGAAAAAGAAGAAGTCATCCAAAAAAATGAAGTAGAAAATAAAAGAAAGGAGTAAGGATAAGGAAGTACCTGGCTAGTCTCTGCTCTGAACTCAGAAACTGGTGGGACTGGAACAGGAAGGGAGAGAGGGAAGCCATAGGCCACAGTCTGGATCTCCCAGGGGATCTCCGGACCTACCACTCCCCTAGCGTCAGCAGCTCAAGCACCAGCAGCAGTAGGACCGGCGTCAACAACTTCATCAGCGGCACCAGCAGCACCAATACCAGCAGCCTCTAGTGCATGTCCTCGTCTCCTGCCTCTTGGGACAACCGGGTCGGGTCCTAGTGGTCCCATCAGATAAGCCCATGCCCAGGCTATATAATCTCCCTCCGCTACGAGTAGCTCCATAGAAGGGGTCCCCACGGTCTCCAGCAGAAGGTCGACACGGCCCAGATCCTCAGTCCGGCACATACAGGCCGGGGGAACCACTGGGATCCAGAAGTCACCCAGTCCGAGCGACTAGCGAACCACTTGCTTTCCCAGATAGTACTCCTGCCCAAATGGGCCCTCCAGCAGATACGCCTCGCAACGATATCACGGCTGCGCATCAGATATGCTTGGGCCCGATTCTCTAGCCCCCTCCAGACATCTCAATGGACCTGCAAAGTACAATACAATGCAAAGAACAGTAAGATATACGGTATGATGAATAGTGTGCAGTAAACAGTGCTCAGTGCAGAACAGTACAACGCAGTGAACACAATGAAGAACAGTGTAGTGCAGTACAGTGAACAACGCAGTAAGCAGTACAATACAAAACGCCATGAATTGAACAATAAAGATACCTGGTCGGGGGTCAGCCAGTCCAAAGACACCCGAAACCTGTCAAGATCCTTCCCTCCAGCTTTCTTCCCCATCAACCCACGGAACCACCGGGCTGCACGAGGAATAACCAGAGGGTCTGCCGTAGAGTTCGCCGGGACGTGAAGCCCGAGGAACTCATAAGTGAATAACTGCAAAGAAGAAGATGTCAGCAAGCAGAAATAACAAATAACATAAATGGATGAAGAATTGCAGAAACAAAGGCATACCTCCCAGACCCTCCAGTATCCCCTGATGCTGAGCTCCTGGGGGAACCGGGTCAAGGTCCGCATAAACCTGTAGAGAGTAGCCAGAGCAGCGCCACCCCAGTCATAGCTAGCAACCCGGTCAAGATGAGCCAGGCCGCCCAAATAATGCAAATGAACGGTGTTCTCCTTGTTCAAAAATAAGGAGATACCGAACATATACATGAGGAATCATCGGGTAACCCACTCGTAATGACGGGGCTCGGTGCACTGAAAGCATCTGAACTGCTCAAAGAACCAGGTGTATCTGACTCTGTCGCGATCCATCTGAGCAGGGACAGCCCCGAGAAAATACAGCAACGCGTCGGCGGACTACACAATGGTGGGATCGAAGGGGATGAAAGCTCCTCCAACTCGGATGCCCGTAATAAGTACAAAGTCTAGAGGCATCAAAGTAGCCTCAAAAGTGGTGAAGTGGAAGGTGTTAGTGGTATCCCACCACCGCTCGTTCAGGGCTGTCAGTCATACCCTATCATTGCTCGTCCTACCCAGCAGGGGTATGAAACGAGTAAAGCCGGAGGCATCGATGTAAGCTCGGCTGGGAGCAGGGAGGGCATCATACCACTCCAACACCTCCCCGGAGGCAGAACCTCCAAAGTCCCAGACATAATGACCAGCCTGTAAAAAAGACAGATAAAGAACATATAAAGAACAAATCAAGCAAGCAAGGTACAGGAAATATCTTAAGGCAAAACCCTAGGAAACTAGGCGCCCCAACTTTAGGTTCGTGTGCAAGTGATGACCATTCGATTTCTTTCAAGCCCTAAGGAACTAGGCACCCAAACCCTAAGTTTGTGATTCCTAGTGATCCTAAATCCTGGTGCACCACTCAAATTTTTATCATTCTCCCATAGGTTTCTTCCCAAATGATATTAAAAAAAAGAAAAAAAATCTTCTTAAGATTTTTGGGATTTTTCTAAGATTTTTCACAAATTTCTAGGGTTTTCTTAAAAAAATTTTAAATTTTCTAAAAATTTGTATAATTTTCTCAAATTTTTTCTTAAATTTTCTAGTGTTTTTAAAAATTTTCCAAAATTTTCTCAAAACTTTTCTTAAATTTTCTAAATATTTCTAAATATTTTCTCAAAATTTTCTGGGATTTTCCAAATTTTTCTAAGAATTTCTCAAAATTTTCTCAAAATATTCCTCAAATTTCTAGAATTTTCTCAAAATTTTCAAAAAAAAAAAAAAGAATCCCCCCACTAGACTTGTGTTTTCTCAAAATAAATAGTAAAAATTTAAGCCTTTTATTGCTAAGATTTTCGCTAAAATAATCGCAACTTTTTTTATTGTTTTAAAATATCCTAGTTGTCCTTACTGTTTTAATCTCCATTACATAGGTATCTAAGCTAAATTCCAATCATCATCCATCAATCAATATCCGCATCAAAACCATTCAACGCATCAAAAAAATAAATCATCATCATCAAATCACATCATATGGGGGACTCCTAAACATGCGTCTACGTTTGATATTCCATCCTTTGGTATTGAAACAAGTGGGGATAGGATACTTACCGATGGGCATCGACGAGACATATGCTGGTCGGGCTCCCGCAATAGAATGTCGGCGGCAATCGCATTCTCCGGGGGCTCATAGCACCTCAAACTACGTGGAACCGCGCGATGAGGTAAGGGATCATACGTATGCAGGTCAAAAGGTGCCGGATGACCGTCTCCAGCATCGGGGGCCAAAAAGTCAGCCACCGCAGCAGCATCAGCAGCCGCCTGAGCCTCAGCAGCTACTTGCGCCTCCTCAGCAGCTCGACGGGAGGCAAGCTCTGCCTCGAGCACAAGACCATCCATCGTAGCGGTGGGCTGTGTAGAAGTGCCCCAGTTAGCGGAAGGTTCCCGTCGTGACCCCGAATCGTCATCGCCATGGCCCTGGCCCGCCATAAAGAGGAACGGGATCACGAATAGAAGGGTAAACATCTTGAGAAGCAAGAAGGAAGCAAGAGAAGCTAAGAAGCAAGAAAGGAACAAAGGGAAATGCTTGGGAGCAAAAGGAGAAGACGGGAGAGAACAGAGACGCCAGAGAGAGAGTGGAAATGGGCGAATGAACCAAAACCGCGCGTCTGGAGGGCTTTATGCGCGCCTGGAGTTGGCGGTCGCCAACTCCAAAGTAAGCGACTGTTGGGTTTCCCAAAATCCACACGGCGACCGCCATGTTCGAATGATTTTTACCTAGCGATCGCCATGTCAGAAGGATTTTGTCTTGGCGACCGCCAAGTCAGCGCGTCATTATGGCGTTTTGGGGTCCTTAGGGGCCTGTTTGGGTGTTTCTGTTTTCTATTTATTTTTACTTTACTATGTATGCACATGCTTAGCAAAAAAAAGGTAATAAAAAATAATAAATAATAATAATAAAAAAAAATATATATATATATATAATTTCAGCGAATAATAAATAATAAACTTTGTTTCCTTAAATTTTTAATTATCTCGTACTTTATTCCGAATTTAAGTTTTAATTCGACCTATTAATTCGTAGTTTTTCACTCCGATAAATTTAATTTTAAGCTATAAATTTGGCTTTTAATTATCTCGTACTTTATTCCGAATTTTAGGTCTTAACTCGACCTATTAATTCGTGATTTTTTACTCCGACAAATTTAATTTTAAGCTATAAATTTTTGCCTTTTAATTATCTCGTACTTTATCCCGAATATGTAGATGTTAACTCAACCTATTAATTCGTGATTTTCTACTCCGATAAATTTAATTTTAAGCCATAACTTGACTTTTAATTATTTTTAATCTCGTATCTCAGCCCGAAGTTTGGGTTTCAATTTGACTTATTAATTTGTGATATCCTCTCCGACAAATTTAACCTTAAGCCGTAACTTGGCTTTCAATTATTCCGAATCTTTAGATCTTAGCTCGACCTCTTAATTCGCAATCTTTCTCCCAATAAATCAAAGTTTTCAGCCATAACTTGGCTTCCGATCATTCCAGTTTCGCTTCCAATAAACCTACCCTTTAAGTCTCGCATTCTTAAAATCCTGACTTAACCTATCAAATTGATGTTTACCTTCCCGGTCCTCCTCACGACCCTAAACTGACTCATCGGTCCTCTTCACGACCATAAACTGACTCATCGGTCCTCCTCATGACCATAAACTGACTCGTCGGTCCTCCTCACGATCATAAACTGACTCATCGATCCTCCTCACGATCATAAACTTACTCCTCGGTCCTCCTCATGACCATAAACTGACTCCCCGGTCCTCCTCATGACCATAAACTGACTCGTTGGTCCTCCTCACGACCCTAAACTGACTCATCGGTCCTTCTCATGATCCTAAACTGATTCATCGGTTCTCCTCACGACCTTAAAATGACTCGTGTTTGCATGACACTATACCTATCTGCATCATGTTCGCATCCACATCATGCATCTTATCATTTACATCTTTGCATTTTTGCCCCATGAACTACGTTCTGGTCTGATCCCTAGCAAAGTGGTACATAGGCAGCTCGATAAAAATTCGAGTATGACTAACATCATGCCTGTATGTTTATGGCCTAAGATTGACGGCTTGGTCAAATGGTTATTGTCTCTGGATCTTTGATATAACATGCTTCATGCGTTGCTACGCAAGTTATATCAAAGAGGGGCAACTGTAGACACCCCAATTTGACCCCGCATAATTTTAGGCGAATTCAATGATGAAAACAGGCAGAATAGTGCCTCGATACAATCCTCGGGAAGTGATCCAAGCTCGGTATTTGAACCTGAAACCTTCAAACCAATAAAATTTTGTCAAACCATCGAAACTTGCTGCCCAAGTAAGCCCACCGCCAACTTGCATTGTGGCACATGTCATAGCACTTTGTGCAAACCCTAGCCAAAAGTGGCGACCGCTACCTTTCATCATGGCGACCGCCAACTTCCATTGTGGTGATCGTCATAGAACTTTGTGGAAACTCCCAAAAACATGGTGACGGCCAACTTGCATTGTGTCGACCACCAACTCCAAATGGCTTGACGTGTCCCAAAACGTGGTAACACCTCATTGGTTGAAGAATTTTATAAATACCGTACCCCAGCGTACGTTTTCAGTACGAATTTTGAGTGAGAGAGACTCTGCCGATATATCAAGTGATCCCGAACCCCGACGCCGAAGCCCTACTGAAATTTTGAGTCCCGAACCTCCAACACCTACATTGAAGCCTACCTAGCTTGGATCACCACCCGGGGATTAACCCATTGAAGCACATTCCCGACTTGAGGATTCCGCAATCTAGGTACCTTGTTTGGATCCCCGGTCCTTCTAGCTCCACTTTCTACCTCTTTGGAGTGGCTAGGTTATTTTGATCATTTCATTTTCAATTATGCTCTTACATTACTCATAGTCGCTTTATTAATATTTGAATTCAATCTTTAGCTTATTTGGCTTATTTGTTTTGTTTATTTGTTTACTTGTATTAAATTCATTCAATCATTAATTAGTGCTAACATAATTTGAACATCAACTAAACGATGTCGTTATTGTTATAATTCAAGCACTTACATAAAAATGGTTGTAATTATCAATATTACACCTATATTCTAGTATTTCGTTTCTTTTAGTTTCTTTTCTTTTATGTTAATTTAATGTCCTAACATTTATTTATTTTTCTTTTCTTTTAGTTAGCTTAATTTTCTTTTACTAGCATTCTATTTCATTCATTTTTCTTTTCTTGTAACATTAATTTAATACTCTATTTTGTTTCTCATTTAGCTTAATATTTCTTTTATAATATTCATTTTTCATTTCTTTGCATTTTCTTTCAATAGTAATGTAAATTTTTTTTAGTATTTTATTTTATTTGCTTCCTTATAACACTCCATTTTGTATTTTTTTTATATATATTAGTTAATCTTTAATGTTAATATGTCTTTTTGTTTTTTTTATGGTAATGTAGCTTTATTTTTTTTTTTTTATGTTCCATTCTTTTTCTTTTTCTTTTCTTGTAATATTAGCTTAAATTAATTTCTTCTAGCATTTTTTTTCTTTTTCTTTTCTCTCAATATTAGTGTAATTTCTCTTTTAGTACTTATTTTATTTTATTTATTTTTTATTTTATTGAATCAAAAATCATAAAAAGTCTTTCAAAGATAGATTTTATCTTCTTATTTTATTTTATTTTAATGTAAATATAAATAGTTAGAATCTCCTTTCCTAGTATAACATTTTTCTAAAACTCTTTTCATAAATTTTTTTTATAAATTTTCTTTTAAAATTCTTTTTATGCATCTTTTATTTTGCATTTCTCATTTCTTTTACTAATTCAACATGTTAATGTATGTTTTAGTTTCTTTTATTGAAATCATACTTAGAATAGTTTAACTTATTTTGTAACAATGTATGTTTAGGTAATTTTAGCTTCTTTTGATATATATTGCTCTTTTATTTAAATAATGATAGTTAGATTATTTTTGTGAATATTGCATATCGGTATGTTTCATGTATCTTTTAGATAGAAATTGCATGCTATAGGATTTAGGATTTTGCTTTTGATGCTTATTTATTTTGGAGTGTTATGTACATATATTATGTATTTTTCATATTTGATTTTGGATGTTCTCTCTTACCTCTATTTTTCTTTATTTGTATGCATTTGAGAAATCATATTAAAGAACCAATGATGATTAGTAAAGGCCAACCTTACGGTTGGGCGAACGGGGTGCCTAATACCTTTTTCAATTCGTACCTTAGCCCCCGAACCCTCTTTTCCCTGGTTAACGTTTTTAAGATCAGTGACTATTTTTGTTTTTCTTAGTTTTTCTCAAAAATTAAGTGGCGACTCCATTTTTAATAAAAAAGGTTTTCAAATTTTAATTTTTAAAGTGTTTAAAATATTTTTTAAAATATCTTTAAATTCTCTTATTTTCGACCTCTAAATCCCAACGCCACACTGACCCTTTGACAAAATCACTAAACATAAAGCTAGTGAGTCAAACATCAAGGAGGATGGGATTGATATACAGATCGGAGGTCAACAACAATGGTAACCCAACCTATGTGATTGGAAACTCCATGAATTAGATTCATATGGGTAACAAGTTGTGAGTTGACTTGAAAATGCACACTTCTCTCACGTGTCCATCTTTATGGTGTACGAAGTGCAATACTATAACACGTGAGGATGAGCAATGGCTCTTAATAAATTCATAGCCCAAGATTGGATGGCGTACTAGTTGTAATGTACGCTTGATGAATTTACCTATATGAGTGTGTAAGCAGGGCCGCTTACTATGAGAGAAACTCTCTAGAGTACTTACGAAAATCCAGCTAAGGACACATGGCTATTCGCGCCAACCCGTGATGAATAACTCTTGTAAGAGAATGTGTTGAGAGTAACATGTATAACTGGTTTGGATGAAGGAATAGGCTCATAAAAGTTTATTTTCACCGAATTCCTGCAAACCATGTCTTGTTAACTTCACATGTTGGTTCATAGTCCAAAAGACACTAATATTGAAGCAATGCATAATCTGTAGCTTGTATTCGGATTCCTCTCACTCCCCTATTTTTCTTCTTTGAAATATGTGAGGAATTGCTGGAATATATGTATTATTTTAAAGAAGACACATCCTACATTGCTTAAAAATAACTTGTTACTTGCCCTCATATATAGAACTTTATTCTTAGGCTTATGTATATGATTAACTCAAAGGGAAAGTCTTGCGCACACGAGACCAAGGCTTGACCCAAGGAGTTTGTGAAACCCGGTCTAAAAGCCAATTAACCAAGTGCGCATTGCGAGTGTTGCGCGCAGAGGGGTGCAAATCCTCCGATTTGGGCCTTGCGTGTATGCATGATAGCTGCACATTTTGCTTCCCTTCCATTATTATTTTTTGGCCTAGTTTAATACCACATTCATTTGCACTTTTAAATTCCTCATATTGTGATGCCAGACTTTCAAATTACCTTTCATTAGCTTTAATTTATTCGTTACAAAATATGACCCCCAATGTTCGCAATCAATTGTTAACATTTATATATCTGTTGCATAATATCTGCCTATTCCTCAACTTGATTTATGCAAAAATATTCGCTTTATTCTTTTGTGCATGTGTTATCATCTCTATAAATTGAGAGACCTTCAGTTATTTTCTACACACCAAAAATCAATTGCTTTCTGTCCTCTCATTTTCTGTTCCATCCAAATACAAACTAGTGAAAATTGTTCTTATATCGCTTTTATTGTGGATGCACACTTGATGGTAAGAGATTGTGAATTTTGAAGGGTAAACATGCCTAGTCCTATTGCACCGAGAAATTTTCTCCGACGGACGCACAACTACTTTTAAGGAGAGTGTAACTCTATACACGCCTGCAGCCGGTGATTTCTATCTATTTACAGTTTTTCATTCATTTTCTAACAGCTTTAAGTTGAATTTTTTGTCTTTTTGCTTAAAGTTTAAAAAAGTAAAAAAATTTCGTTTGGCAACCTAAAAGCTTTTAGCCTTCTAACATTTTTGCTTCCTTACATAAGATTTTATATATATTTTAAAAAAATATCATAACTTTTGTTATACATATTTATTTTTTATAAAAATTATATTTTTAAAATTTACTCATCAAAATCTATCAAACAAGATATATATTGAATATAAAATTATCTAAAAATAAATTTTAAAAAATTATTACAACTTTTAAAATTATAACACAATGTCATTAGGCAAGAAAAAAGAGACGGGACTATGTGTGTGACATTAGTTATTATATTTATTTAACTTATTAGAAGATAAAGACAAAAAAATTTAAAACTGGCAAATTACTTTATGTAATAAAAGGAAAAATGAGGTATGTAAACCATTTAAAACTTTCAACAAAACTTAATAAAAAAATAACATTTTAAAAAAAGTTTTACCACCAATTCTCATTGGAAAAATTATAAACTCTCTATATTTTAGAAATTCTGAAAGTTGTTGGCAAAAGAGGAGTATGTATTCTCTCCTTTTATGTGTTAATTGGTGATTAACCTTATTTAATAAAGTTGTAAGAAGATTAATTCTATTGTAATCTTCTTAATGGATCTAGTCCCAAGTTTGAACTTATTTGTTTTGCTTTGACTGTTTTACCCTCATTTTATTTCTGGTAAAATATACTTCATTTTAATTTATATCTAAAAGTCTTGGGTTTCATTAATTGCATATCAAGATATAGTGTTACGATTGTGATTTGTATTTTTTAATGTTGCGATTAGTTTACAATTGATATGTTCAATTCTTTTTTTAATGTTTATGTAATGCACATGATTTTTTTATTATCATAGCGCGTGTATATACTGTGCTATTATGAGTAAGTGATGGGTTTGAAATTCTTATTTTTATTAATTTCACTAATTTATATATTTATATATTTGGTTTACAAGAAGGGAAGCAAAAAAAGTAAATAAAAAAAAAAAGAGAAAACTAGTTTCTCTCTAACATAATTCCTAGTGCAATTTGTTGAAGTCAACATGCATTTGCATTCCATCACAAGAGTTCTATTCGAAAAGTTTGGATTGGAATCTCATTTATCAGGTTGACTGTCGCTTGTGAATCAAACTTTATCTCCACCACCTTCATGTCGTGTTCTTTGATGATTTTCAGATAATAGTAAATTCCTCTAAGCTCTGCTTCTAGGTTTGTGTAGTATGAGATTTTTTTTTTTTGTAGAAGTCCATGAGCCAATAATCTGTTTCCTCCTTAAGGGTACCCCCAAAACCGTTAGGTTCAGGATTTCCTCGATAGCAACCATTAGTGTTTAGCTTAATTTTCCTGCAACCTAGGAATAGCCATTTAACAAGCTTAGGGGGATTGGGAAAAGAAGGGGTGCAAAAAGCATTAGTATTTTCATCACCATATTCAACAATGTTATTTACAATTACAAAAGGGTTAATGAATTAATTATAAAAAACTTTTCTGTTTCTGCTGAGCCAAATATACCATAGAATAATGATAAATATACCGTTCCAGGGAAAGACGTGATGGGTTGGTTTAGTGATTTAAAAGTTCTTAGTCAACCAAGCTTTCCATATCATCAAATCATCAATTAGTGGCATCAGCATACAAGGAAAGTTGGTCTAAATAACATTGCTAATATGGCAGCAACAAAAGAGATATGGGAGGTCTTCTACAAAAAGGCCACACCTAGGGCAAAGGGGATTAGGGGTCAAATTGCGGATCATTCTATGGTGATTGGTGAAAAGCTTCTCATGTAGACAAATTCAAATGAAACCTTCGAGCTTTTGGGGTATAGTAAGCTTTCAGAGCCAATTCTAATTCTCATTAAGCCAGTTGCAATTAGCTCGATTGGAAGCTAATTTAATGGAAAAGGAACCATTATTGCTATTGGTCCAGCTAAGGAAATCATCAAGGTCAGAATTATGAGGAATCAAACATTATTAATGTCATTAATAACAACTGGGTCGAGAAGGGGAGCAAGGGCAAGGAGATTCCATTCTTTGTTAGCAATGATGAATTCAATCACTTTGGAGTCAAGGTGAATGTTGCCACTAACTCGGTCAAGTGGGCCATTACCACACCACCAATCTTTCCACGTGAAAATGTTCTTACCACTTCCCACGTTCCATGTAACACCATTCAGGATAACTTTTGTTAAGATGTTTCCTTAAATGTGGGAAGCCCTTTTCTAGTTCGGCCCCCCCAGGAGTCGAGGTATTTTTGGACATGGTTTGGATCCAGAGCGGGTAGGTTTCATTGAGAAGTCTCCAGATAAGCTTAGAGAGGAAGGTTACGTTGTTAGCGGCCACTTTCTTGAGGCCAAGGCCACCACCTTTTTTGCTCCTACAGGCAATGTCCCAATTGACTAGGTGAATTTTCCTTTTGTTCACTTGGTCGCCTCATAGAAAATTTCAATTGATCTTGTCAACATTAGCACGGATAGAAGTAGAAAGGGCAGAAGTTTGCATGAAGTAGGTTGGAATAGTAGAGGTGACTGATTGGATAATGATAGCTTTACTCATGAGCGAGAGATTTCCATTTTAGCCAGGGAGTTTCTTTTGCAATCTTTCAATGATGTATTGGTAGTGACTTTTGAAAACCCTAAACTGAAGCAGGGGAACATCTAGGTATTTACCAAGATCAGAGGTCATTGGAATCCTTCATCTAGTACTAATGGCACTAGCTTGGTTATGAGAAAGCTCGAAGGAGAATAGAATTTTGGACTTGGCTAGGTTGATCGATTGGCCCAAGGCTTCGCAATACGTGGTGAGGGTCTCAAAGATGGAATCGCAATTGGGGAGATTTGAGTTAGCAAAAAGGAGAATGTCCTTCGCAAAGAAGAGGTAACTAAAAAAAGGTTCACTTTGAAAAGTTCTGATGGTTTGACCAACTCTTATTAGCCACTTTATTATTGATTAGAATGGAAAGTGTTCCATGTATAAGACAAAGAGGTAGAAGATAAGGAGTCTTCCTGTCTAATACCACTCCCAAGGATGAAAGAGGAAAGTTGGTTGCCATTCTAAACGATAGAAAAATTAGTTGATATAATGCAGCTCGTGATAAGAGACATGCATTTAATATCAAAATTGAAAAAATGAAGAGAATTTTCAATGAAGCTACAAGAGAGTTTATCATAGGCTTTTCCAAAATCAAATTTAAAAATCATACCACAATTGTTGCCTTTTTGAATCTTGTTTGCCAACCAATTTTAAACCAAAAAAGCTAAGACGCCTCATTTTTTTAACTTTGCCGTTTTGCCTTTTGTTTATTAGTTTTATATTTTTTAGTCATTTTACTTTTTTACATAAATGTTTTTATATATTTTATTAAAAATACCATAAATTTTATGAAATAATTAATTAAAAATCCCATTTAGAATACTTCTATTCCATTAAATCCTAAGTATTTTTTAAATATTTTATTAAGTCTTAATCTTTAAATTTAATATCTTTCTTAACAAAATTACTCTCTTCGCATCTTATTCCCCGCGTCAAATCTCTTTCTGCATATTTCTCTCTCCCTCTATCTCTATCTCTTATCAAGAACAAAGCCTAGCGCCGTCGTCCTCGTCGTTGCGCTCACCATCGCCGCCCTCAGTCGTCTCCGTCGCCGACCACTCAACCCGCCGCCACCGCCCTCGCCGTGGCATCATAACTAGATCTGGACCATTTCCATCGCTGGCGAGGTTGTTCTTGTTCACAGTCCATTATACCTTTTTCCTCAACAAAATCTTTCATTGTCTGAGGCTCATTAATCTGCTCACGAGTCTCTTTCTCTGTACAAGCGAATGGATAAAAGAAATGGTAAATTGAAGAGAACGAGAGATAATGATTTTTGCAATCAACCCTTTTTTTGCAGAAGAAGAAGAAGAAGAAGAAGAAAGAAATTTCTGAACCAGAAGTTTAGATGATTTTTTGAGCACTTCAGAGACACCTCAAAAATCACTTTCTCTCACTATATATCTATCAAGGCTTTGGTATCATTTAGACATTTACTTCTTTCCCCCTCTCTCTCTCTCTCTCTCTCTCTCTCTCTCTCTCTCTCTCTATATGTGTGTGTGTGTTTTGGTGGTGGTGGTATCTCTCTCTCTCTTTTTTTTTTTGTGTTTGTGTCTGTGTGGTGGTAGTGGTTGTGTCTCTCTACGTGTGTGTGTATTTGTGGGTGGTGGTGAGGGTTGGTTGTAACAAATATTTTATTTTTTACGTTGTCTTATTTAAAAAATAATAATATATTTGTAGTTATATAAATAAAATATTTTATTTATTCAAAAATAAAGAGATATTTATACATTTAGATACATATTGTTTTAAAAAATGTCTCATTTACATAAAATGTCTTATTTGTTTAAGAAATATCTTAAAATATTTAATAACAAATGAGATATTTTATATTAAATCCAGAATCAGAATAAGATATTCATGACAAATGAAACATTTGATATCAAATTTAGAATCAGAATGAAACACTCATAACAAAAGAAACATTTCAGATATAGAAAAAGGATTTTTTGATTTATTTTTGACGAATCTAGTAGTGGTTAAAGTAGATAGTGGTGGTTATATGGTGGTGATGGCGTTGGTGGTGGCGGCGGTGGCAACGACGGGGAGTAGCAGTGGTGGCGGTAGTGGTGGTGGCGGTAGTGGTGGTGATGAAGAGTGGTGTTGGCAGTGGTGAGTGGTGTATGTTATTTTAGGAGTAATGTAGACTTCATGTAAAATTGATAATATAATCTTAATATTATTTTAAAAAAAAATAAGAACAATAATAATAAAAATGTTCTCATTTTCAAAGTTATAAATGTTTTAATATTTAGAAAATGGCAATGTTCTAAAAATTTGTCGTGATGATATTCTCAGTATTTAAATATGTGAATATTTACATATTTTAATATTCTCATGTTTTCATTATTTGTTAATATTTAATTATTTTTATTATTTGTTAGTAAGACTTTAAATAGAGGTATAATAGTCCAAATTTATTAAAAAATTTAAAAATAAAATTTTATGAAATAATCAACTTGTAACTGAAACTTAACTCAATATAATTAGTAAAAATTGAACTCGTTGCTAATTAACTTTTTTTTGTTCCTCCATGCCTTTCTTAATAATTTTATAATTTTTTATGTAACCCACACACGCATATAGACACAAGCGCTAGTTTGTTTAAATTTTTTTCTTCAGAAGTGTAGCGCGTGTTGTGTAGACTACAACGTTAAGAGAGAAGAAGATAAAAAAACAGCGTTAGAACCAACCGGCCCAATATCCATAAATCCGGCCCAGCCCATTATAAACAAAGGTTAGCAATGTAGCGCCGAATGTCATTTTGAAAGAATTTCAAATTTCACTTCCGCTCGCCTCGGCTTCTTTGTTCGGGAAATTTTCTCGGGAAACAAACGCCAGATCTCGCTCTTCATTCCCTCGTCTTTACAATCACTATCACCATCGTCTCGCCGACTGGGATCGTATTTCAATTCGGTTCTTCTAAATACAATTTGGACCCCCTTTCTGACCACTAAATCTTCTCCCTCTCTTTCTCTCTGCGCGAAAATGGCTGCTCGTAACCAAAACAGGCCCTTCTCTCGCAGTCCCCCAAATGTAAGTTATATACACATATCCATGTGTAATCTACATGCGTATGTGTGGGTTCTTGGGTGTGTCTGTTCTAAGTGCGTTGTTAATTGTTTTGATTTGATTTTGTGTAGAAAAATAGCAGTGTTGGTGTACCTCCGGACAAGCGGAGGAAGATTGGAACGGGAAGGATGGTTGGAGCGGTGGGGACAGGCCGAGGGAGGCAGCCTTTTGCGGCGGTGGCCAATCGGCAAGAGGTTGCGGTAAATGCAGGTGATTTGGGTGGAACCGAGGGTTCAGAGTGTGGTAGTGTGGAGTTCAAAAAGGAGGAGATTGAGGCATTGTTGAATGAGAAAATTAAGGGGAAGATGTTCGACCTCAAGGTCTGTTTTACTTTTTTTTTTTTTCCTTTTTCTTGGGTGTTTTTGTTTACTGCTTGCCTACTGAACAAATTGTGGAATAAATTGTTGAAATGAAATTAGTCAAATTACAGCCCGTTTGGATTATGTGATGTTGAGAGAAAAGAAAAGAACTCATAGTTCTCCTCTTTAATCAGCCGTTTGGATTACTAAACAGGAGATAAATTAAAAAAATGGTGAGATGTCTCTTAATGACCAGTTTTTGAATATCTCCAAATTGGAGAGATTTGAAGAGAAAAGGCACTCAAAACTTTTCAATACCCTAACTAATCTTTAAAAATAAACTCAAAGCACACTCATACTATGTTTAGAATATGGATAACCTCATTTGTTATGAATTCAAAAATCAAATCAGTTCATGCTTTGTATGACCGCAATTTTTTGTATAAGAGCTATAGTTTTTTCTTTTTTTCCCCTCCAAAAAACACTTCATTTTCTCACTTTCCTCTTTATCTATCTATAACTTTAGGCCTAATCCGAAGTAATCATATTTGATTTGACTATATTTTTTAATGATTTGTTGAATAAGGCTATTACTTACTTTCTTATTATTCACATACTCTAAATTATACATGTGCGGGTTACAGATCAAGTTCCCAAATCACTGCTATACAAATCCCTTGATTGAAAGAACATGTATAATATGTGCAATTACATGGGGAAAGAATTCCATTTTGGTGAGCAGTAGTTAAAGAGTCATATTTTAGATATTGTTGAATGGGAAAAGGAATACTTCAATGGAACTTGACAAAGAACCTTGTGATGCACAAGAGGCTTGCAAATACAAGTAGATTCCCAAACACCATTAGGAAGAATGAACGGCAAAGAGGAGAATGAATGATCTATGGTTGGCTCAGAAGCCATATTTTGTAGAAGCGGGTTAGCAGAATTACTCGTGGTGTGTAAATTTGATTTGGATGAAGGAGGCAAATGCTAACTAAGTTTCATGACGGGCAAATGCAAAAAAATAGGGTTAGGAATTGGTGAAGGTGTTGAGTTAATGTAAATATGTTATCATCTACGTATGGTTTTTTGTAAGGACCTGTTTGATTGTCTGGAGATAAAATAACGGATATAAAATACTTCAGAATATAGAAATGGATATAAAATTTAATGGATATAAATAAATATGGATATATAATCCTTTGTTATATACATTATCATGTTTGCTTTTTTAAAAAGAGGTGAATATTGATATGGAGATGGGGGATTAAAAGTGATTTTTTTCATTTATACCCTCATACAAATATAATAATACTAAATTTATCTTTTTCATAATTGGGACCAAAAATAAGCTTGGAATTGCTAAGCAACTTCAACACATGTAGAGGATGTGGATCACCGTTGATTGTACTGGCTTGCTTTCTCTTCTTTGTTTGCAAATATATTATTTTAGGGCAATGTTGCAGCGAGGGCAATACAGACTTCTAACGGGAGGGGACATAAAATCCCCACCCCCCTTGGTAATACATGTCCAAAGATATAGAGTCTAAATAGGATTTCATATCCAACTCAATTACCTCTCCAAACACGTTATATGTGGGGCCCATGCATATAATCTCTATTCTCACTATTTTATTCCCTCAAACAAACATACCCCAAGTGCTTTTGACATCAGTTGACATCGCTTCTTGTCAGTTTGGATCTTTTATGGCCAATATAAAACTAGTACGCTCAATGTCAGGCGGCAGTTGCAATGGAAGCTTGGTGAGTGGTAGTTAAAGGGTCATATTTTAGATATTGTTGAATGGGAAAAGGAATACTTCTACAGAACTCGACAAAGAACCTTGTGATGAATTGGTTGGAGGAGATACAACGATATGACAATTGTTTGATGATGCACAAGAGGCTTGCAAATATAAGTAGAACTCCAAACACCATTAGGAAGATTGGCCTGTAAAGAGGAGGATGAATGATCAATGGCTGACTCAGAAAGCCATATTTTGCAAAAGCGGATTAGTAGAATCACTCGTGGTGGGTAAATTTGATTTGGATGAAGGAGACAAATGAGAACTAAGTTTCATGATGGGCAAAGGCAAAACAATAGGGTTAGGAATTGGTGAAGGTGTTGAGTTAATGGAAAAACATGTTCATGAAAATGATATCTTGACAGTAAAGCAATTGCTATTTTCAAGATCGAACACTTTGTATCCACATTGCCCCAGAGGATATCCAATGGAAAAACATGCACAAGGAAATGGACCAAACTTATCATGATAACTGATGGGTATGAGTAACCATGCATAACATAGACAACTTAAGACCTTCAGTTGGTTTGTTTGTTTGTTTTTTTTAATAGAAAATTTCATGTGGAGTTCACTGATTCAGTAGAATAGGGATTCATTTATCAAATAAGGGGATATTAATATACAATCTTCTCAAAAGTATTGGGAAATTCATCTTTGAATCTATGGACGTGGAAAATTTGGAGAAGATGGCGATGTTTATGTTTAGCAACACCATTGTGTTGGGGATAGCAATGCAATCGTATTGATGAAAAAATCAACTCTCTCAAATGTTATTCATTTCATTTGTAAAAAACTCAATTACATTATCAGTGTGAAGACATTTGATTTGACTACGATATTTAGTTGTAACATAAAGAAAGAAATAATGAGGTAGGTGTTCATCCTCGGATTTAAATTTCATTAAAAGACCCAAGTGCATCTAGAATAATTATCAATAATGCTTAAAATGAAATGAGCACAACAATGAGTAGAGTAATATTTTCCTCAAATAAGTCAATGGATCATTTGAAAAGGTGCATTAATTAAGATAGAACTAGTAGGAAAAGGTGTTGAAATCTGTGAATTTCATTGGCCATTGAAATTCAGATTTTAATAGCTGGATCAGTTACAATTGAATTGGCCATTCAATTGCAATTGAAGCCTGGAAACCAACAGCCATGAGTGGCTATTGATTCCTAGGAAAAAACCCTCCATAATGAAAGGGCTTGTTATATTCTTCACTTAGAGAAGAGGAAGAGACAGAGTCTCAGAAGAGGAAGAGGAAGAGACAGAGCCAGGAGCTCTGAGGGTCAGCTTGGAA